>JASANE010008632.1:0-11214 GCA_030248225.1 Trileptium ribeirensis
GTAGGAGATTTATTTATAGCGATTGTATTTCTAGTTACGCATATGGTAATTATAACACATTTCGTGATAAATTTTTAAATTTGTTAAGAAATAAAAAAACACAATGTCGTACAAAAGTAATGTATGCAATTATGGCGTACTTATTAATATTGTTTGCTTGTATGCATGTGAAGAGTTTAATAAACTAAATTGCTGTAAAAAAGAATGTTGATATACTTCAATCTTTTGCACTTGTCTATTTATGTAAGTATCGATTGTGTTGTTTTTAATAATGTGAAAGGTTTGCAAGACAAGACTACATTGTGGCAAAATGAATTTTGATATAATCAAGCCTTTTGCATGTATATCTATATAGTCTGAAAACATGTGAAAGATTTGAAATACTAAAATATAAATGAATTTTCATATACTCAAAGTTTTTGCGTGTAGACCACCACGTGCTGTTTTTCAATATACTAGTAGGTCTCCATTCTAAGTCAGGATGAAAATGGTGAGGAATGCAAAGATTTCTTAAAAACTTTTACAAATTACATTTTAAAAATAGATGCAGAGTTGAATAAATAATCTACTGCTATGTAACTAATGTTGCAGGATATGGAACAGCAATGAAGCTGTACAGAAAAGCGTGACAACCTGGGTTGTAAGTCACACTTTAAAGTGTGAGGGAATATTTAAAAAGAAAGGAAACGTACACGTTTCATATTCGGCTTGTGTAATCATGTCTAGTCGCAGGACAACGGCATACGGAGTCATTTGTAGTCATAGGGCTACAATATGTAGTCGTTCGACACC
This sequence comes from Trileptium ribeirensis, assembly GCA_030248225.1. Taxonomy (NCBI): domain Eukaryota; kingdom Metazoa; phylum Nematoda; class Enoplea; order Enoplida; family Thoracostomopsidae; genus Trileptium; species Trileptium ribeirensis. The sequence continues at coordinate 793 of JASANE010008632.1, forward strand.
GGTATCCGTAGTCATACATTATGTAATGTGTAGACGCAGAACAACTGAACGTAGTCCTAACCTATGTAATGTACAGCTGTAAGATACGCTACGCTTGGTCAGGTGTGATAATATGACTATTACTGTATATAGTCATGCGATTACCGTATGCGTATTCATACACTTTGTAATGTGTAGTCATATGACTACGGTTCGTAGTCATACAATATGTAATATGTATTGTATTCATGTAACTACGGAACGTAATCATAAACTATATAATGTATAGATCTATGACTACGGTATGCGTGGTCAGGTGAAGTCATATGATTACCCTATGTAGTCATGGTTTCTACGGCATGCGTAGTCAAACACAATGTAATGTGTAGTCAAATAATTACGGAGCGTAGTCATTTTCTATGTAATATGTTGTCATGTGACTACGGAACGCAGTCATAAGCTATGTAATGTGTTGTGATATGACTACAGAACGTAGTCATAGGTCAACGGTATGCGTAGCCATGTGTAGTCATCTATACATACCGTCATGTCTTGGTTTTTGAAGTTGTGCGTTTCCTCTTTTAAACCATTCTTCACAGTTTAAATGTGACTTTCAAACCAGGCTGTCGCTTTTCTCTGTACAGCCTTATTGTTGTTGCATAGTCTGCACCATTTGTTACATCGTAGTAGTTATTCAATCCCACATCCATTTTAATATAATTAGTAAAAGCTTTTAGCAAATGTTTGCAGGCCCTCACCATTTCATCTGGACTTTGGACCCACGCCTACTGCTATATCGAAAAACAGTAGGTGATGGTTTACATGGAAAAAGTTTGAGTGTCTTGAAATTTATATTTATTTTAATTTCTCCAATATGTCATAAGTTTACACAAAATATAGATACACATGCAAAACGTTTGAGTTGCCACATTAAGTCTTTCAAACCTATTACATTATTAGAGACAACACAATCACAAACACAAATAAATACACACGTGCAAAAGGTTTGAGTATATCAAATTTTATTTTTTCCACAATTAAGTCTTCACCCTTCACATGTTTACAGACAACTAATATCGATAAATAAGCAAAACATATCAAAAAATAGGCAAAAAAATAAAAATGAATTATTTTTTAACTTATTTTAATAATTTCGCCTTTGTGTGTATTATAATCCACATTTTATACTTCTGTGCAACATATTTTTATAAGTGCACCTTTGAGTGTTTTTCATATCTTTTAACAAATTTCAGAATTTATCGTCACATATGTTATAATTACTATATCCATAACTACAAATACCTTCATTATTAATGAATATCTTATAATCAGATGCACTTAAACTAATTTTATTTTATTATGGTTTTTCCAAAGCATGTTTATTTGACCTAATCATATTTAAGCTGTGTCTAGTGTTAATTTTTTGCAATAAAGGATTGTTATAATTTTGGTGTATTACCTACTTTATGTATAGCCTTTTAACACATTTAGCCAGATTTATCAACCCCACTACACTTAACACTATATAATTGGGACCGTAAACCAACAAATGTCTCACTAAGAACGCCTGCAGTTCCACCCTCCTTCATTATGTCTAAAATATTTTGTTTATGGTAGAGAATACAGGATGAACAGGAGGATAATGAGTCATATCAAAGAGAACTTGATTTACGCCAATATATTCACATATGTCATCAGTACAGGAAGCATAATATAAAGAATCAGTATCAGTGAATAATAATTTAGAATTAAATTTAGTTTTGATATAATTGTAATTGAAATTACAGGGTTTACATAAATTCATTTTAACAGCTACTAAATTTTTATTGAAAATGTTACACATGTTGTAAGCTGGGCTATTTACTAATTTTTTATGTTTTATTCACATGTAACTAATTTCACATCACTAAAGGCACGTATATTTCCATTGTTTTACAAATACAGCATTCTTTAAAAATTTATATAAATCTTTTCAAAATCGCGTTTTACATTCTTATGCATATTACTATTGCATCTAATGAAGGTTCCATCCACTTAAAAACGAAATTAATCTATGGACATACTTAATATTCATTCCCAACTTTAAATAAAGCTTTAAATCTCTTATATGCAATTTATATATTTGTTTTAGGTAAGTTGGGAACTAGCTTCTGGACAGAACCAGATATTATATTTAATTGCTCTTTAGTATCAGAATAGTAATCTGACAACATACTATCGGTAACCTGAAGTTTCTCGGGAGCAAAAGGATAATCATTATGACTATCATGTACCTCCTCAGGGTACTTCAAGTCAAACTCAAGTGCACACCCACTATTCTTGTGTGTTAACAGCAGACAAGTCAATGTCATCTTTGATTGTTGTATCAAACACTTAAAAACATTGCTACTATCGCATCAAACCAGCCATATAAATTATTTGTATCCAAATACATACCACATTATGGTGCAAAATTTACATTGTAATGCACAGCTAAACTTAAAATGACCGCGCTGATCATCTTATTTTGTTTTTTGAAAAAATGATTTCTCGAACATTTTTATCGGTTCAAAAAAGCCATTTCTGCTCGCAAACATCACATTTGTTCGCGAACATAATTTGGCGGGATTTGAATTCCCAGTGGTTTTGTCGCGAACGTGTATTGATAAATAATAGGACCTTTTCGCTTGTGACGTCATAGTTAGATTAAATTTGTTGGCAAACAGAGACGATTTCGAATTCAAAGCTATCAAATGTTGTTTAACTGTGGTTATCTAATTCAAAATCGCTAAGACTTGGCTAGCGGTGAAACAACTCGAATTTGGTATTTGTTCCGTAGCAATGGATGAGGATTTCGCATCGGGTTTTGCAAAATAGAATGGCTAGTGGAGTCACATTAAGTATAGTCGCGCATAAGCTTTAGGTAGATACATGTTATTTGCCTTCGGATACCTATGTGAAATTACACACCCACACGTTTACCTTCTTTGATCCAGAAGAAATTACAGCAGAATACCCGTCAGGTTTAAACGGACATCCCGCGAAAAACTTGGCAATGTTATATAATGTACTAGATCTGACATATATTTATCAGTACAAGACATATGGAAGTTTTCAAAAAATATCATATAATAATGACACATCTGTATGCAAGTACAGGTCGTGGTATTCCAGTAAAAATTTAATTCCTATTTGTTCTCAAGCTATCTGGTCATGCGCATAGTCCTCATCGGTAACTTCATTATTTGTGAAACTATAATAAAAATTTTGTTTCAGCTCATAAATATTTATATAGTATGTCAATATTTACCTAGTGTAACTCATCGACAAAAAGTATAAACGGCAGTGAGAACTTAAATCAAATTATTCTTGCAGTTTAATTACGCATAGTTTGTTGCATTTATAGGTGTTTGGTGCATTACGCATAGCATTTATACGCTCTTCAATTTCGTATATGCCGCTAGTATTTTATAGTTTTACTTAAGATCATTCATCTTTTTCACTACTTGCTAGAACGGCCACTGTTTCTACTAATTTGTATTTGATCTTTTTTCTATCTCATTAATATATAACATGGATTATACACTATGGGTTACAACCTCTGCTTTTTCTACCACTTGCCAAAGCCGGCATTAAGTTTATCATCAACTGGTTAGAACCCCTAATTTTTCAACTACATGTTAAAACTGGCATCCAGTATATCTTCAACTTGTTAGAACCCCTACTCTTTCTACTAATTGTAAAAAACGGTAATTCTTATATGTTTAATAGTGACCTAACGTCATAAATGCTTTAACTAATATAGGCATATAAGAGATGTTTTGATTATGCTTTATACATTGTTAATACCTCCTAAACCAATATAGTTTTACATAAGCTCATCTGGCTTACGCATCAGCCCGCTTTAGATGCGTACGCCATGGTTGTTATTTTTTCAAAAAATCACAAACTGCATCAGTCGCGTTAACATTTCTGGCATTGGTATTTGCATTTTAGCGAACGAGAGCTCTGCGATGTACTAATGAAATTTGCGTACGCACACATTTCTCCATTTCGCACGGCTGTCCGTGTTCACCAAATGACATGTTGAATCGGACAGCTGTGCTCGCGATCTATGTGTGTATTGTAGTATAAGCAAAAAGCGCGATAGATAATCGCGTTTTCCCGTGTACGCGGTCTGAAAAATGCAATATTAAGTCGTAATACAATAGCAAAAGCCAACAGTACATATATGTTGTTATATCACAAATAGTTGTTCGCTTAGATAAAGCAAAACCACTGTTCACATACATTCATTGCTTTTGCGATCCTGAACTCACTTGTCAAAAGAATGCATCATCTACCTTAAGATGTGTGCGGCAGGGCCGGAATTTGTCACAGTCAGACGCGGCGCTAGAGCCATGCTCGGCTAACCGAAATTAGCCAGTGTGACATTCTTGGGCCGGGCCAAACCCTACAAATATATTAGCTGATAGCAAGGCGAGGCTAACAAATCGTGACTAGGGACGGAATCGGTTCTAAAATCCTGAAGAAATATATGATGAAAATGGAAAATCGCGATAACAAAGAAATTGGTGATACTGGTCATATATTAGCAAAACATCCTTCCAGTTTTACAATAGCATAATTTTCATGTTTAAAAATACGTGTTTTACATAGCTACTTGGTTGGCTCGTAAAAGGCGCTTAAACAAAAATTTTGAAAATATCGCTATTTACTTATTTATTTTGCCTGCATTTATGCGTCTTACTTTTATTACTACTAATCTTGCCTTTTTTGGGCTTAGAGGTAAATATTTTTCCTGTAACACAATCTGCTAAACTGAATTTAATAAATATTTTTCCGTAGTCCGCCCCGGCTATCAAACCATGAGACATAGCGGCTCCCGGCTCGTTCAACCTTGCCACCATAGCTTAGCTATAAATTTCATTAATGAAAGGCCGGATGTGGCTGTGCCTTTTTATCACGAGCCGGAATTGGCTCTGTGACAGAACTCGGACCTAGGTGCACACAACGTAAAATATATGATGCATTACGCACCTCAGCTTGAGCTTTCATCAAGTAGAATTCAGTACCAAGGTTATGTGCAGACAGTAGACAGCAGTGGTGCACTCAAAATTTTGCTAAGGGAGTTGTTCGGTAAAAATAAAGACAGAAATGTATTAGTTGGCGGTAAACGGTGAAATTTTTAGAGGTAAACGCTGGTTGTTAATTTTTAATATTTTTACGCTACAGATTAGAAAAAAGTAATTGTGAATAATTAAGAATTAAGGTTTTTATGAAACGATGTAGCATCACTAACCTATATATAACCGTGTCGTCTGGTCAAACTTCATGCCAATACAAGTAGTGGTCACGACTTCCTATTTAAGGCTAAAATCGCACGGTATAAACACTCTACAGACAAGTTTTGTTTACTGTTCCAAAAAATAAGAAAGCTCCAACATATTAATAACTAATTTCGTTTAACTCAAACCTACACTAAACAAAACGGATTACTTGAGAAGAAGTTTGGCTTCGCACGCAGCCAGGAATTCACTGTGACAATTGCTGACTGTGCTTAGCTTGTTCAATACTCCAGGTCAATAGCAGTATTTTAATAATTTATGTCCTAGTCAAGATATATTTAAAGATCTTCCCATCATAGGTATTCTGAATAAAGTAAACTTGTGCGTATACGAAAAGAAATTAGTTTAGCGAAAAACTAAAGTAACACAGGATTAGTGCCAACTTTATGATTCTGCGATTATAGACGATAGATTCAAAGGTGAGCACACCGTACACCTATTGAACCTAAAACATAAAGCATGCTATTTTTAATTTATGTCTATTTGAGCAGGGCTGCTACATTTTATTAGCGTTGGCAAAATTCTAAACAAGAAGCTTCAAATATATTACTAGTTATCACATGAAAATTAGCGAATTTTTACTTTTATTCACAGTATTTTGCCAAGTAAACCCAAAGCGTTTCTGCTAACCTAGCAGTCAGCATAAATTCAATGTTAATATTCTTGAGACTTGTGCATATAAATAATTTAACATGCGTGGAAATTGACTAATTTCCGTTGTAAGGATTTGCTCAAACTTAAACAATTTGTACTCAGTCAACTCTGAAAAATACCGCTTCTCCAAAAAAAAATAGACAAAATAAAGTTGAAACTTGATTCGATGCTGGAGGTGTTCCTAAAATCCCGGTTGAATAGGGTTTGTCGAGATTACGCAAGTGTAATAACTGTAAGTGAAGCGTTATATGTCGGTCATTAGAATAACATAAATTATCAACCGCTTCACATGGGTCCATGGTGTAGTGGTTAGCACGTCCGCAGCGCATGCGGTAGCCCCGGTCGGCAAATTCCATTGCTGGAGAGGTTTGTACCAAAAATATTTATCATAGCTTAAATGGTTAAGTACACTAACTACTTTGTATTGTACAACATCAAATAAATACAGCACATAGCCAAATTGAACTTCAAAGTGTGTGATTAAATTGTAGGCTATGCAATTCCAGATATGTATACTAAAACCGAACGATTTTAACTCGAAAGTCGATCTATAAATTAACATGCTGCCTTTAAGCCAATGTTCGTAGCTACAAGTCTTACCGTGTACTAAAACATATATCTGTTGGTCATATAAAACTTTATGCCCTCCATACTTGAGGTCGCTGCTACGCGCTACGACTTTACGGCTGGTAATTACTATATTAGTAAAAGTAATATTTTAGACTTAATTTTATCACAACTTTTTACACATACATGGCCGCAGGGGTAGAGGGGCTACGCCCTAAGGCATCGTACCCCCCACACATGGTCGTCCGGCCCACCTTTTCCTAGGACTCAGCTACCGCCTGAGACCATAGGACATCGGACCTCGAGCATCCATAGTTTTACAGCCACAGCTTGTGGCATCAAGTTTCACAAAATTAATTACTGTAATTGCAAATTTATCGAACAGCTGCAGTTTTCTACTCATAGGTACACAAGCTATTTGAACAGTTTGCTTGCTCTATACCGGTTATTTGTTTACCTGCTTGAAAGCAGAAGTGCGTATCCGGTTTCCACATTTTTATAAAATTCAGGCCCTCCGTGGGGTTCCTCCAGGGAGGTGCTGCGAAACGGCAACAGGGTGGGCGGAGCACCAGGGAGGGTATAGCAGGTACCCTAAGGGCGAGGGGGATGCGTTGTTCGAGGTGTCAGGTGGATGGTAGCCCCCTAAACCCCTGCTTCGGCAATTATAATATACACACTGAGTTTAGTCGGTTCAAAAACAGATTTCATCGTACTCAGAGCTAAATCTTATTATCCGGCATATTAGATTTATTTGGTAAAATTATCGCTGGATACTTTGTAGAGCATGCATAAACGGAGACATTGTATAGATATCTGCGTTAAGAAGCCTGTTATTTATCATTATAATATTGGTTTATGAAGAAAAAATAGGAACTACTGAAAGAAGTTTTGACTGCATTTTGATTTGACGACATCTATCGCTAGGGTGATTGTGTAACTTTAGCGTAAGATCCATGATCAACATGGCTGACATCATTCTGATTCAACACCTTTTCTTCCCACAACTTGCATCACGACTCGGCTTGCTACCATCTGATCACGACTTACAGCTGTATACCTGTTCGACTGCATTCGTTCACAAAATCTTACACTTTCTGTTCATTCTGATTGACATCAATCAACCAGAGCAAGGCCAAAACTATCGACGACTACTCAAATTCACCACCACGTTGATCCGTCAGCAGTTCAAAAATATACTTCTAACTAATGCGCGACTAAACTTAAAATGACTGCGTCGGCCATCCTATTTTGTCAAAGCCGGTGTGGAATCGAAGACTATTGTTACGGAACAAACAGGGAATTTGGCGCGGTTTTTTGATAACCAAATTGGACAAAGTGGAATCCAACTGCCAGAAATTACTAACTATCTCGGGACACAATTTTAGCGATTTCTTATTCATAGAAAACGTTTCACTGCTAATTAGAACATTGACTAATTCAGCATTTGCTTTTGTTCGCCAACACGGACGTGGTTATAATTTTTAGTTTTCAGCAGTCGCCATTGCCATCTCAAATGAAATTGAACAAATTTTTGTTCACAAAACGAATTAAATTTTGTGTAAATCTTCAAGTGTTCGCGAACAAACAGTCCTCATATTTTAAATTTTCAGCAAATTTGTACATTCATTAAATTATTAGCCTGGAATCTTAGTCGAATACGATATAGAAAAGAACTTTTTCCCGAAAAATTTCACCCATAAAATGTTCACAAATAAATTGCAGATTCAGACACAGCGCGAACACGATTAATAAGTCATTATCTCCAATGCAACTTTAATTTTAAAAAGCAAATGTCCGCCGACATTTGATGCGTGGCGATTTTAATCATACATGTTCATAGCGATGTCGCTTGCGTATTTCTGTATGACAAAATAATCTAAATTTATTTAAGAACTAAGGTTGTACTCGCGAACAACATTTGCTTAAGAATATACGTTTGTGTTCGCGAACAAATTTTATTTGTTATACGTTTGCGATCACGAACAAGCTTAAAAATTATTTATTCCAAATTTTGAACAATATGTTTAAAAAAGTTTTCATCGCTGAGTTATTTCACCTCATGCATCGAGCAATGCCTCTCTGTAACACTGTTCACGAACAAAACGCACGAATTTAAAACTCACGAAAATATGTTCTCAACAATTTATGGATTTGATTAACGAATTTGCGAACCAAAAATTGCCCATGTTTTACCACCTTACAGCTGTTCTTGAATGGCTTTTACTACATATGCAATCACAAAGAAACATTCTGTTACAAAAAATATGGTAATTTTAAAAATAGAATGGTAGGCGGTTTCATTCTAAGTTTAGTCGCGCATTACGGACAGAAAACGATCTTTAGTGGTTCGTACTGGTCAATGTTTTTAAGACATTTAGAACAAAGCAAATACAATCTCTCCCGCAATAACTCTTCACGTTCTTCGTTAACTGCAGACAACAAGCCGATGCCATCGATTTCGCAGGCAGATGATAAGGTATCTGTGAACGACTTGACTCCACCGAAAATCGAGTTTATGGATGGGGATGAGATGTCCGAACGAATGTCAAAAAATGTCTGAGAAAAATTCGGTGAAGAAATGATTTTGTCTCGGTCTAAAATACACCATCTGACGGGCAAATTCGAACAGTCGATATTGAAGTTCAATGAGTTCGGCGAACAACTACGCAAACATCAAGCTGACTGGCTACTAATATCGACTCAACTATGTTTGAACTGCATCTTGGCGTGCAAACTATAAGTCAATCTATTCATCAGCGACGTCAACTGATCTTTTCTATTTCTGCATTATCCATAGAGGAAATTGCAGAAACACTGAACGACTAATGGTCTGTCAGCTTAATGATATATACCTTCTCTTTATGTTATTCAAATCTAACCACACATTATTTAAACTCTTGGTACCTTATTCGAAATTTCTCTTGTATCATTCGTCCGTTACTCAATATACGGTGAATATCATTTAACTTAAGGGTACGTAATGTATGTTTAAAATATTACTAAAGAATCTCCTGATTATCATGGGAACTACCATATTACTACTTTCTAGACTGTTACTACTCTTTCTCAAGGGAATTGCTCTTCAAGGGGGAAGGAGTAAAAAAAGCAGACAATAGTGATTCACATTATTAATAAAATTATTTTTATTAAAATATTAATACAATTCAGATTCTTAGGCTAATGAATGCGCTTTGTACATGACTTCAAATTGGTTTATTTTAATATAAAACTGCAAGTGTGATAGATTGGCGGGCTTTTCGGAGAATTTTGCGGTGCGAAAGCAACTGGAATCTGTTTCTGAAGTTCTTGGTAAACATATATTCTGTTTTTACGTTGTTCCAATATTTCGTTATATCGGTGTGCGTATCGGATTGATTTTCTACTTTGTCAGAATGTGCGAGTAACTCCATAGCCTCGAGACCCACACAACAATATAATACCTAAGAATTTACTCAGTTTATATAATACTATGCTGAACACTTGTTAACTTCTGCGAATTATTGTTCTATTTTTTGAAGATTTAAAATTTTTTCAGATTCTGTGTTTAGCTTTATTTCCGTCTTCGATTAAACCGACTTGTGTGTAAACAACTGGTCGGCGCAAAAAAGCAATTGCTTCCGCCTTGTACCTTTTGTGCGTTCGGCTGACGTTTTCGAAGCGCAAATAGGCAGCCGTTGCATTGCCATTGCCATCTGGTATATCCTGAAATTATTGAACATTACATATATTGAAAACATTTTATTTTATATATTTAACTATGACATTTTTACCAATATAAGTTAATTTAAAAACTTACTATCCATTTGCTTGGAAACTCAAAGTCGCACAAAATATTCATTCTGCCACTGCATTTGTTTGAATTAATTAACGCATATGTGATAGTACAGCTTCCGTA
>JASANE010008633.1:0-12025 GCA_030248225.1 Trileptium ribeirensis
CGCAATACCATGTTTTTCTTCGGATATAAATGCAGAGCCATAAACTCCAATGGGTTCCGAGTTGTAACAAAATTAGGTGACATATTGTAAATCTGGCAAATATTAAATAAGCAATTAATTTTACTGATTTTTAATGAAACCATGAGAATATCCACTTTTGTTTTTCTACATTTTTGGTGTATCCCATAGAAAGTAATACTTGTCACTACTACTAGATTCGTACGTGATGCTCACAGAAAAGTATGTTGTGTGACTGCCTTTTTGTTTACGAATAATAAAGCAATCACACTCTATAAAGGGAATTAATATTACGTATTACCTAGCAATTGCTAGTTCTTATCGAGTGAACGGGGGTATTCTTGAAAAGTGATTATAGACGTGTTCATCTTCGACACTCAAGAAGTTTGTACTAAGTAAATTGTTATAAGGTTATAAACGAACAACACTAAGATTCTTAATAACTATGGTTTAATATTAATGGGATGATAATTGCTAAATTAATGTGTCTAATCAGAGAGTGACTAAAATATATGAGTCCGCTTTAGGAGTGTACGCCAACGGTCTTTTGCCAAAATCACGAATTGATTCCCGCAGAAATTCGAGGTTACATTTTTGCCTTTGGTATTCGCATTTTTAGTGAACGCGAACATGGGCTCTCGGATGTACGAATGGAATTTGCGTTCACGCACATTTGTCCGAGCTCATCAAACGACATTCTGAATCAGACAGCAATGCTCGCAGTCTATTTGTGTATTATAGCGCTCGAGAAAAACGCGATTGTAATAGCGTTTTCACTTGTACACGGCCAACAAAGTGCGATACTAAATCGCAAAATAGTGACCGCGAACAGCGCAACCACGTTGCTGCATCGCAAATCGTGCACGCATACATTGGAAAAATCGTGATTTGTTCGCATTCGTCAGCTTTGACGATCGCAAACTGACTTGATAAAAGAACGGCACAGGTGAACGCACCTAACGAGCACTCTCGCAAAGGAAAATGTGTTTATCGGTACGAGTCACTCTTTAAACGCACTAAACATGACGGTATTCAGCAATGTCTAGAAAGGGGGTTTTAGCTGTTTTAAGGGTATTTTCTTCAAAAGGAAAATAAGTTCAATGCAGTTCAATTTAAGATGCCTAGTTTACATGGAAAAATTTGTTGTCCAAAGGTCATATCAGCTATAAAATACTAATTAACAATAAATTACTGCATCGAGAGTTGATGATAGCTTTTTATAAAGACTGTGACACTTCTCGCCATCACCGTATAAACGAGTCCGACATGTCGCGATTCATTTCGGCCTTAAAACCCCTCGGTTTTGGGGATTATTCCCTTCACTTTTGAAGGGGCTATTTTACAGTGGACTAAACTTTCTTTCGTCCAACCCGAAGTTTTGGGAATTCGTTACACCCCAAAACACTACGACGGGGTTACTAAAAATGTTATCATTCAAACTACATACATTCTTGAGACAAAAGATTGGGTGCGGTCGGATCAAATTTTTATTCATTGTGCTATAAACCTCCCACTCAAAAGTGAGGAAGATAACTTGCAAAACCGCTGACGGCTAAGGTTGAAATGGATAGCGTCATGTCAGACACGTTTATATTGTGACAGCAAGAAACGTCATACTCTTTCAAACAGTCACCGTAAACTCTTGCTTGCGTTAATTCATGGTGATAATTAGTTATTACGTAAACCCCAAAGCGAATGTGTCATATAATGATATACCTATGCAACCATTCTCTAATAGAGTCCGTGCTACTCGTAATAAAAACAATTTAAGTTGGTTTGGTGCAAAACTTTCAAATTTCTATTTTCTCATTTATCAACAAGTGTGGTTTTCGGAGTAACAAAATAGCTAGAGGTGAATAAAGTTTTCGCTTCATATAAAAGATTGATCGTAATCGGGCCAATAACACCTACGTCTCTTAAAATTTGTATAACTGTAGTTGAACACTATTGTTATATTACAATATTTTGTTGCCATTTGCTTAAAAATTACACAAATACAGGCAGTGCACGGGCTCCAAGCCAATTGTTTACCAATTTGTGCACTGATGTGTGACTATATCAACATAAAAAATGTGCATAACAAAATGTATATATTATGCGTAATTATTTTGTAGCAATTTCAATACAGGTGTATGACTATTGACATATCCTTTGCATGAATATACTAAATTACTTAAAATTACTAAATACATAAAACTAAATTAAATTGTGAAATTTGTTACATATAATTTTGCAAGAAATTGTACACAGCATATGTACGACACAATACACATGATTTACATGAATTGCATACAACTAATGTTTGATTATTTGCAACTATTTGCATGAAATTGAATACTGGGAGGTTCTCAATTTCAAATTTCAATTGCAGATATATAATAATGTTTTGCAGCACAAAATTTATTTGGGAATTTTATATAGCAAATATATCGTATATGCCAGAGCAGGGGTGGGGGTGCTGCCCCTCCTGATGTCTAGGCCTTGTCCTACCCTCTGAGGGTACCCTGCTTACCCCGTGATGCTCCGTAACGCTTCCGTTCCCGTCCTGCCAACCCCCTTGCCCCCCACCTCGAGCCAAGAACGTGCTGAGAATATTGGCATCAATTGGTAAAAATAGGGTGGAAATTGGCAAAAGGAGGTAAAACCGGCAAAACTGGTTTGTCGACGGCGGGAGGTGAAGGTCGTCAACTTTTCAGCGCTGGAGGACCTCTCTCTGGTCGATGTTTCATGGACTATATAATTTCAAACATTTCTTGTTCTTGGCTTTTATGCAAATTTATGCGGTTATTCACACATTACGTGCCATAATCTACTTATAAAGTACTATATTCTTAATACAATTAATTTTTTAATGCGAACGAAACCGAAATTTCTTACAATCGAGAATATATGTTCATGAAACTACTCACCGCATTGGCTTGGTGTTATTGTATATACATTACAAATGTGCGAACCAACACACTTGAAATATTGTGTATGTAAACAAGATCACATAAAAATATATTACATGGGGTTACAGAACTATTCTGGCTGATTTAGTCCTGTTAAAAGCGTGTTGTTCAATACCTGCTTTGAAAAAAATACATTTGCTAATTTATAATCTTTCTTCCGCGCTAAGTAATTAATTTTTCTAACATTTATTGAAACGCCTATCTTGATTTGCAATCAAGAACTAAAGCGATTCAATTCACTTTCGCCATTTCACATGATGTTTTTGTTATTAAACAAGACCAACACAATGAAAATAATCTAATTTATGAAATGTTTGCCCGTAAATCACGCTATGTCAATAAACACATGCTTACCGATCGCGTATAGATCATGAGTTTCATTTTATAACACCTGTCAAAAATTTCAAATCATGTTTATTGTTTTTACGCCTTCAGGATAAAATATGCACTTCCTAGTTTACAGATGTTCTCAGTTATAGGCACACCATGAACAATGCTGGCTCCCTTTATAATATATTTACAACGATTACGATATCGATTTCCAGCTGCGAAAATTCTGTTGTAACGACTTTAACGTTTGGATTTTGGTTACTATAGGAAAGAGATATGCAATGTGTTAGCTCACTGTGACTATTGGCACATAATTTCGAACCCTGTATACATAGAATCAAGCGTGGGTGGGTTTTAGGCTGTTTAAATTTCGCAGATTTGTGGGTAAATAATTTGGGAAACCTGTATGAAAGATGGGGCTACGGCGGTGTCTATGCTTCCTGTTAGCAGCTCAATGGTGAAGGCGCGATGGCTATAAACATATGAGCGCAGAGGCTCGAATAATTTCTGTTCTGGAAGTTTATCGTGCTTAAAAAATTGTTCATATAGTTCCTTCTGATATTTTACAAAGAATCTATAATGGATCCTGGAGTTGCATCAAGAGAACAATAAAAATTCTTACTGTTAATAAATTCAAAAGAAAGAAATCTTGATAGCTTTTGTCGTCGCCCAATGCGTTGCGCAGCTATTAACCCTTTACATCTTGAATTAAATTTGATTCCGAGCATTGACTATGAACAATTATCGAACACAGAAGACACGTCAAGCCTACTAGCCATTGAGCTATTTTGGTGCTATTGCTATGAACATTAAAGCTCCTCGCAAAGTAATCGAACAACACGCGTACAATTCGCACAGTACAAGGTGAATTTAGATTAGTGCAATCCTTTGAAACTTCACTGATTGTTGTGAAAAAACTGCAGCCTTTAAACTGCACTCTTTGTTAGACAGTGTTAGAAATATTGTGCTGAAATTGTAGAATATGCCGTGCACAGTTATTTTTGTAAATGCTGTATCTCAGTCAAAATTTTGATGGAAACAGCAGTAAAAACTTGGCAGTGGGAATGTAAACTCTGCTGTAAATTGAACACTAGTAATTTTTCGACCATTTAAGTGCATTAAATTTTCTTTAAAGAAACTCCCCCGTGACCACATAAAAGAGATTATTTAAACAGTTACAAAATGCAAACGCGTCATGCAAATTATTGCTCATTTTAGTAATACCAAAAGTCGATGGTGGTTGACTCTGGTGGCGTATGCGACTCTCTACAGCTATTCGTTGTTTTCGTCCACTGCTTGTCGCTGTCGTTTTCGCTCATAAACCCCAAGTGTTTAAATCCCAGATTTATGACCCACCACTTAGTCATCATAGACATCACTACCACACCCATGTTTCTATACCATCAAATCCACACCCCCAACACGGAATTTGGATCACCAACTTATAACCCACCCATATTGTGGATCACTAAATTTACACCCCTCCCATAATCACGGAACTCTAAATTCAGACTCCCCAGGTTCCTGGGGGTTGAACATTTTGAGACTTCGGATAATGTCAAGCTTTCCCCTATAGCTGAGGGAAGAAGCAAAACGTGACAAAGTGCTTCAGCGCAAAAAATCAAAGTTTTATTCTGTGTCCACGCAAAGCGTAGGCTGAAACTTAGACAAGGCTCTGGCTTGGTCTTGGGCCTGGCCTTAAACTTATATAGACTAGTCGTTAATGGAATATTCGAATGGGAAAAGTTGGTATGATACGCTAGGTGGGAACCTTGACATGATCCAAGATTTCGATAACATCTCAGAAATACGGGGAGGTCTGAATAGTAATCGGAGTAAAAGAATCTGAGCGCTGAAATAGTGGTCCAAGAACATTAGTGGGGTGTAAATTTAGTGGCCCGAGAAATGGGTTGTGCATAAGTCGGTGGTCCAAAAATGTGGAGAGGGCTGCATTTGGTCGCCCGAAATATGGGGAGGTCTGAATAGTAATCGGAGTAAAAGAATCTGAGCGCTGAAATAGTGGTCCAAGAACATTAGTGGGGTGTAAATTTGGTGGCCCGAGAAATGGGTTGTGCATAAGTCGGTGGTCCAAAAATGTGGAGAGGGCTGCATTTGGTCGCCCGAAAGCATACCTGGGATAGTCCCGTCTGTGATACACTTAGCATGTCATAAACCGGGAAGAAGGGTTAGGATGCAAGCGATCGCGATGTTTCGCGGACGAAAACAATGAAAACAGGAGAGTGTCACAACTATCTATCGACTAGTGCTAATACTGACCAAGCTTGTCCATAAATTTGATTATGTTACTATTGTTTAATACCTTTTGGTATTAAATGTATAATTGCTGCAATATAGAAATTCTTTAGACCATAAACATGGCCTCTGTTGCTTGTCATGAACGGAATTTAATAATTCAACTCCTGTCAGAACATCTGTAATGCCGCCGATGAAAACAAATTTAGCGGACTTCAGCATTATTGATTAGTAGAAAAGTACTGGCCTATTATTGATACCTTCACTTTTTAGTATAACTGAGTATGGTGGAAGACATATATTAAGTTTAGAAAATTTGTAATTTTTAGTAATTACTACAACTTCGTTGACGAGTTCTATTCTTTGTAATACATGCTCAATCTTCAAAATAAGATATGGTTGCCGAACAAAATTGTTTATGACATGTAGTTAATTATTTAAAGAATAAATTTGAGTAAAGTTACTTGTTATCATAAGCGATAATCGACGAAGATGAAAAATGAGTTTCAGCTAACCACTATTCATCCAGGTTCCATATTATTTCCACTTTTGCTGAAACAATGTTCCGGCGTTCGGAAAGTGGTACGAATTACTTTGCAGTGACTTCAGAACTTAATGGGTCTACACGTTTTACCTTGGCCGGGCACATAAATATAAGAATGTCACTTTCGTAGAAATTCTACAAAAAAGTATTCAAATATATAACACGAGCTGTAATTGACGGGGCTAAAATTGTAAAATTAGTACATTTAGTTTTCGCTCAATATACTTTTGGAATGGAATATAATACTTCGACGTAAATGCTGAAACAACCCTGATGGCGAATTTCTAGGTGAACTAACGGAATCTGCCTTAACCCAGGGTTAGCATCAACATTGGTGTACATTGAGAAATTTAAGCTGCCTAAAACGAATTTGGTAATCATTTTGTTGCGGAGATACTGGTTCCTTAGTGATCATACACAAGATATCACTACTCGCCTTTAGAATGTACATTCAACCTTACCGAGCCGATGATCAAGATCGTTATGGTGATGTAATAGCAAGATGGTCGAGTTATATCCAAGTTCAAATATGTGTTAGAACCCAGAGCTCTTTCGTGCTCCTTTGTTTGTTAAGCCTACTTTGTTTGAAATGTTGTTAAAGTATGGGAGAGTATAATTCGCTAGCTTTGTACATTAAGTGCCAAACATAATGCTAAATCAAACGGTTCTTGTAAGACATGTATGTTTTAGTCCTGTTAAGCAATTGTCGCACACTTTACATGATATATACAACTCTGGACATAACGAAAGCAATATATCGGCAGGCCCGTTTACCACAGCCCAAACACCTCCATTTGCTTAAATTCGTTACACAGTTCAGGAAGTTTTACTAACAATATTAATAAAACTGCTGTGCTGGTTATCAAAAATCAGCTGGGCATAAACCCCCATGTCGATGGTGCTTCCCTCTTACTAACCTACTTTAGGCCAAGAATCACTCGGCCGGGTCATCACAGTCGAAAAGTGAGTTTGCAGCAAATTGAGTGACTTTAATTGCTTAATTTAGAAATTTTTCAGATGTGCATTATGTTTTTGCATAAATGGATAGCTATTGTATTATAGACTAACGCTACATCGTTATAAAGGAATTCTAAACTGCATTATAAACTGTAATTTCTATGCTCGACATTTCTATTTGTATGAACGCAACAATAATAATACTAATACTATACACAGTATTATATAACTGCAATAATATATTTTTCTAAAATAAAATGTCTTCCTTAATCCTAAACACAGCATCACAAAGCTGACTTTAAGGTCGTTAAACTTCCACTTTTAAATTTCATGTTCATCAGTATAAAAACTCAAAGCAAAAACTAAATATCCATTTTAGCTTCTTCCGTGTACCATATGGTTGCGTGCATCAAATCATTGAGTAACCTGTTGGTTCATACAACTACAGCTTTGACAGATCCTGTTTGAGGTTGTTATTCATGATTTATTGATGATACAAAAATAAACTGAGATTTGCGTCAATAGTCCCAAAATAGATTGCTAAATTAGCTATCCCATTAATATAGCTACGATACACAGCAAAACTATCGCAGTTTTCAAATTGCATTGATAGGTACTCCAAGTACGAAATTGGCTATTGTGGAGATCACAAAATCTAAATACACAAAACCACTATATACTTTATAGAATTATAGTTTAATACGCAGAGCACACTGGCCTTGGCTCTACCATCGGTCGTATGTCACCATGTAATATCACTGTTTATCATTTTAAGCAACGATTTTTAAGCAATCATTACAAGATGCGCTGTTACCGTTGGTACTTACAAGCTGAATATTTTAAAACACTAATAGAAACAGCTGATATAACCGTTTATCATAAACTTTGCATTCACAGTTTGTAGTTTGTTTTAGGGTATATATTAAATTTTGGTTAGGCTAGCAAAAAAGAAAACATACAGTTACGATTTGATTTTACAAAGTCAGACTCGATCAGGCAACATACAGATTCAAATTCGTACAATGTAGGATATGCGCCATCAAACGTGCAATATCAAGTCTCAAACAAGAAAAAATCTCATAATTACACACGAAACCTTGTCATCATTAGGAAAATGCCAAAGGCACAAGACAATATTCAGATGTGTAAGCCTAAAACTTTTCCCATATTCGTTTCGGCAACAACATAGCAGTACCATCGATGGAGCATTCAAGTTCACCGCATGGATAAACGTTCATGCAATATTTTATGCAATATCTATATGTTTACATTTATATATTTTGTTTTATTCGCAGTGTAGCTTAGCTTAGGTAAACTAATTCGATTAGTATATATTTACATATTAATATAACTACGATTCCAACGATTGCAGTATCATGCTTGCTGCAAAGCTTTTGTTTGCTATTTTCTTAAGCTATTCTTGTGAAGCTGGTAAGGAGTTTACGGATAGTTTATGTAATATATACCAAGAGTATATAATAAAAATTTGTAGAGTAGTATGACACTGGGCCACACTCATTTACTTTACCTTATATGATGATGTGGTCGTTTTTGAGGTCATCCTTCCTCCTCCAATCAAGGATTCCATGGGTATATTCTTCAAGGCTCTTTGGTGTCATGTTATCGGTTGCCCGAAGGTTCCTTTAAAAATAGGTAACAATTATCAGGTCACCGGCCAAGATAACCCTGAGGTGTCAAAGTGTAGTGCATACCATACCGTTCTCGATATACGAAGCCTATGCCTTAGCCATAGCCTAAGATAAGGTCCTTCCATGAGACATACACTAAGCCTAAGTCGGCGGCTTCCGTCCTCGAACCCCCAGCTATAAGCTGTTCCTTTTTAACGATATAGCGTATTGCTCCTCAATGTTACATGAGCCGGGTAGCCAATTAGAATCCAGTAAACCCGGGAAACGACCACGTCATCGTATAATTAATCACATTATATCTAAATTTTCGGTTAATTCCCTGTCACAGTATAATTAGTATAATTATATACACCTAACCTTGAAGTTTATTGAGAGCAATTATTTTTCTGTTTGGTGAGACTTTATATGTTCTTCATATTCACGGGCACACACGTTGGTTGCGTATCATCACCGCTTGTGCAATAGCTGTTCCTTAATTCCCCGCCATCAGCTAAAAGTCAGCTCAAATATTGTTTTAATCTTTTGTAACTTGGTTGGGGGTTGATCAATATATAGCTCAAATGTTTGCAGTGAATATATACTTGGATCTCGTGATAACGCAAAGGAATTATCTCTGATAGCTCAGCCTGATAAGAAACTAAAGGTCAACCCACAACGAAAATCAGCCCTAATTTCATTTTTTTGGTCTATGTCATGCTTGTAAGTGGACCGAATTGGATAAATCTTCCCAGCGAGCGTATCGTTTAGTGTCATGTTGGAAGTAACAAAAGCACAACTGCTGCTCCTCATATATATGAAGGAAATCGTCTTCAAACCTTTGGCGTCGCCACAAAATTTTAGCTGGTCATGCACGCATACGCACAGTAAGATCGACTCACTACATCAATTAGATGTTTGCAAGCTGAAACAATTCTTTGTGCATAGTCTGAGGAGCACTGCTCTTCAGTGCCCACTTCCCTTTACGTAGCTTCTTGTTGAAACAACAATATCAATTGTGAAATTACAAAATTTTTGTGGGAGATTGATATTCGGTCATACTCATGTATATTTCCTTATACGATGATATGGTCGATTTTCGACTCGCCCCAAGGATTCCAGGAAGGGTACGTACCCATAATTTCTTAGGGATATAGGTATCGCCTGCTCCACCTCCCCCAAGGTTTCTTGAGGTAAAAACTATCAGGTCCCCAATCATCAATCAGATTCCAGCAGGAGAATCATTCACTGGAGACCCCCACTGATGTTTTAATATGACTGGTTCTTAAGGACCTGATAGTTGCTGTCGCTTATACCCATTATCCCCAAAGAACCTTGGGTAGGACCTTGGGTGGAAACGAGGATGTAAGCCAAAAACGGTCACATCATCGTATAAGAGAATATACATGAGTATCACCGAGTATCATACTCCTATAGAAAAATTCCATCATGCATTCTTGCTAATATGGAGCAAAATCTTCTCATTTATCTTCTTACATTTTTAGTGGATGCGCCAATTTGATATAAAATTTCAGAGTGCTTATGTTATTAACTAACATACAACTTATTGAATAGTGGTAGCACAGCCATCGTGCGTTAACTGATTTTTCCGCGCGGTTGTGACGAGTTCAGACGACTCCGTTAGCACGAGTTTGAACGAGTTAAACAACACAACCTTGCGTGCAAATCTTTTAACGCACGCCTAGCTGTGCTACAAATGACTTGTAATACAGCTAATTTAGCATAACGTGCGTTAGCGTATTTCGAGGCAAGGCTTTAACTATATAAGCTGTGTTACAATATTTATTTTTATCATTTATTATTGTCACTGTAATGATACAATTATTGTATAGCAGATTACGTTTTGATGCTCTGAATAACATAAATTTTTCCTTTTGTTTTGGTATGTGTCAAATATAACAATGTTTATTTATTTTCTGCACTTTTTATTTCCTGCCAACCTGCTCGGTCGACTGTTGCCATGCAACATTAACCTTATGCATCATTTACGATAAGAACTATAGCTTAGCTGGACTATTATGGTACATTTTTATAGCTTAGATAGTCTTAAAGTGACAAACAGGGAGCTTAGCTAGGCACTGCGTGACAAGCGGAGCGTCTGGCTGAACTATCAACTGAGAATTTTTTAGTATTGTGCTTAGTGTAATAGCATTTCGTTCTATAGGTTTTTCACATTAATTGTAAGTTATATATTTGTTTTAATATATACAATTAACGTTTTACCGCTTTTGGAGCATTATTTAGATTATATCTTCGCAAGTAATTAGCGTTTATGTGAAAGGAATGGTTACGGGTTACAGTTTTGGATCTGTTTCCGGACGGATATGACTGCTGATGTTAGTACTATTCGACTCAACTCATTAATATTGTTCGACGTATCAAACACCATAAAAACGATAGACACTTAAGTGGGTGTTAGTGAGTTTGTATAAAAACTGCCTTATTTTCGAAATTTTCATGAACTCAAATTTTTTCAACTATAACAACTATTAACCATAGGTTAAACTCAACAGTAATTATAATATTTATGTGCACAGATTTGTACAAATTTCATGTTATAACAAGCAATAACTTAATATAGCTCGCCATCGGCAAGCTTCACTCTGTGTTAGACCATTAGATCAGGGAGACCACTCGGCTTACTAAATTATTCCAAGGAAAGCTTTCAGTTGCCTTAATATATATTTAATTCAGCAGGGTTTTGAAACGCTGTTAGTTGGAATTTTGCTGGGCGTCACGGCCAACGTGTAGAATAGGAAGAAACAGTTTCCATTACCGTTAAAAACACTAAATTTAAGTCAAAGCAATAAAGCCATTTTGCTTATGCTTCAGTTATATATACACTCCCACTACTAGTAGAAATAAGTTGAAATTGGTTTGTAAATATCCAATCATTTAAAAGTTTGTAGGCTATGCTCTAAGAACCACTTCCGCGGCTTTAAGATTTATATCACAGTATTACTGTCCTTCAAACGTTACCGCGATTAACAAACCTGCCACTGGCCCCACGCGCAGAGGTCGAAACTTATGGCGCCTTCTCCGCCTGGCCTCGCGCACAGTCCGCTTGGCAGAAATATTGCGTGCCTCACCTCGCTCCGCTGGCCGGTGCTAGGTATTGTGGGTTGACCCTACAAAATACTGTATACAATCCTTATTTCGTAGTACGCGTAGGGCGCAAATGTTCGCAATAATAAGATACCTAATTGAGATGCAACCTATGCCGCTCTTAATATACTACGCATAATCCTCTGCCTAAGCTCAAATTCATGTCTCACGTCTTAAACTAATATTAGCCCCTAAAATTTGTAGGTTTCTAAAGACAGTGA
>JASANE010008634.1:0-32770 GCA_030248225.1 Trileptium ribeirensis
TAGTAATTGAAAGTGCATCAGAAGAATCAGAAACAGAATTAAACAGAATTAGACAAGGAATAGCACGGGTACTCAGTGATGATGAACCTACCCCAACCGCTTCGCCACAACGCAGTCGCAACTCGCAGCGTGGCACACATGCAAAACCGCGCACTATTAATAATGTTAAGCAAGTAATCGCAAGTACTGCCGCACTCAGACAAACGCAAACCGCAACTAATGTTACTTGGACTAGAGCTGGATCGTCAATGATACCAAGAATGGGAACTAAAGCTTATAGTTTATATAAACCGATAATGTCGCAGAAAACTAATGTCAGTCAGGAATACCCAATACCTGTAACTAGAAGAAGTGAACCTGTCCAACGACAGGATGTACCAACCAACCGCCGTGAAATGCCGTATAGACAAGCCCATGAACGCCGTTGGCAACCACCCGATACAATTCCGACCGCTGAAGCCTTCCGTAGGACGGCCCAGCGACCCAATGAAGACCGTGCCGGTCGAAGGCAAACTTTCCCTGTCCGACCACCGACACGAGTCGACCCTTCCAGTGGACAAGCAAGTAGCCGAACAATGTATTCACCTTATTTAGACTTTATGGATCAACCGGGTGCCGAACATATCATTCGTCACCACCCCGAAAGAATTCCGAATTACCCATGGGGACGTAGACCACTACGCCCTGAAGACTTTGGACTTCAAACCGTTCGAACACCGCGACCACCGCCCCGTCGAGGACGACAATAGCCGTCCTGACAGCCCAGAAATAACACTAATCCCGTTACAAACCTCGAGCTCCGACCCAAATTCGCCCTGAAGAACCGTCAGTAATGACGAAGTATTTAAATTCTAGATGAACTATCTCAAAGGACCGAAGCGACACGCTGATGTCAACAAATCGCATGAAAATCCCGTTTCCGTGCCGTATTATTTCATCGACTATTCGAAGCCGATTGAACTCTTTCTTTCCAAAGGTACTCGTTGGCCTATGTTGTCGAACATGGCCGCCCTCGATCAAACAATTCAACATTATCCCATCGAATACAATTCCACAGAACAAGGATATCAATTACTCGTTACCTACCTTTTTAACGAGGATCAAGCCCGTCAAGATATCAAAGATCTTCGATTAGGAGCTCGAGATGTCAAATCCATTGCCCGAAGAAATAAACAACAATTTTTGGACGAGGTAAATACTCAGCTTCTTCGCCCCGTCCTGCCGCATCTAATGCGAACCGTTTTATTGCCTAAGTTCGACCTGCCCACCTTGAAATATAGCCTGTTGTCCACAGGAGAAGCCCAGCTTCTGGAAGCTAATCCTTCCGATAGCTTCTGGGGCATAGGCGTTGGACCTCATGATTTTAAAATGGGCCGTCGCCCAAGAAATTGCCACAATGTGATGGGACGATTATTACAAGAGATTCGCACATTCCATAAAAGCGGAATCGTCTCATGGCCCACCACGATAATCCTCGGCGATGCTACCGCCGCCTCGTTGTTAAAACTTAACGAAAGACCAGACTACTTCGTCCATAGTTGGCCCAAGGCGACTATGGAATTCCTTATCCGGATGGCTGTTTGTTTAGCCACCCCACAAACTCAAGCTATTGTCATAGTAGGTGGATATTTATCTGCCTTGCGGAAGAAAACCTGGGAAAAGCACCCGTTAGACTCTCCTCGCCATGTTGTACGGCGACTGAGACATTATCTGTGTACCTTTGATTATTTGTTAGCAGATTCTGCTACGGCTATTGTAACGCCACCCCCACCGTATTGGAATTTCGTACCGGGTATGTCGGCTTGGTCGACTGAATTTCAGGAGGCCTACGCCGAATTCCAACAAAATAAGCCTCACATGCTACGTAAAGTAAGAATGCCGCCGTTTTCTTCAGAATTGCAGTCACCCAACACATGGGAACGTACTAAGAGTAATGCAAAGGAAAATTGGGAACCAGTCATTAATGAGCATTTTGCTAGCGATTTGAGCCGTTGGTTGGAAGACCAATTACAAAGGAAGTATTGAATTTATCAAGACGAATTAGAAATTTTTGGAACATGAACACATTGAAATGAATTGAAATAGCCGTTCACTACTACTTGAAGTAATAACCATGTTTATTGGAACCTGAATTGTATATGAATGTCTTGTATTACTATATGAATGAACTGTATCAATATGTTGCTATTGTGCCTGGATATTACATGTATTTGTATGTGGATCATAATTACAGGAAGTCGGATACCCAAAATTTGGTGCAAGAATTTAGATTAGCAAGGACGTAAAGATGATATAAAGTCAAAATTTTGGTAAATTTCAAGCTTAGGATGTAAGGTCTTGTAAGTCTTGCTACATGTTGAATATATTTTCCTTTTAGTACTAATCGGACTCTCGACAACAGGGTCCCTAAAGCCCTAACTCCAGCAAAACCCTCTCTTCCCTGACCCCTTCAGAATCTGTTTTAGCAAATTTTTCCCCAAAATCTGTCCAAGTTTTAGCTCTAGTACTGCTTACGAGCGCAGCTTTATATAGCAAAAGCGCTTATCAGTAACCATTGTAAAATTGATATTTCGAGCTTTCACTACCTCAAACTGCACAAGTGCTCATTTACGGTGAGGTCAACGCGCGGTACGTCGTGAAGGAAGAAGACGATCCATCTCCAGTTGTTCTTAACTTTTGTACGGGTTCCCTCACAGGAACCCTGTTCAACCCTAAGAAAGTGCACTGAAAACACCCTGAGAAACGTCGAAGGAACCGCAAGGAAAGTGCCGTCTAAATGAGGACACCGTCCTTTTTCACCATTAAATCCTTAGCCCCTCTAGAAAAGGCCCCCAACCAATCGCAAAAGGAACCTCAATGCTGGTTCCCAGCAGTACTCATCATGCCGAGAAAGTTCACGAAAACACCTATGAAGGTATGTCAAAACAAAATGTCCAAAACTCGCCAAATTTGATATTTCAGCTGGAGGATACTTCAAGTACGTAGCAAAAATGCCTACCACCGACCGTGGTAAATTTGATAAGCTTAGTTTCAAACACTTTAGAAGAAAGTTATGACAAGTCACTGTGATACTTGTCATAATATTACTGTTTGTGATATATTTATATGTCCGATAGTGCAATGACTTGTTAACTATAACTGAAAGCAAACCACCAAGTGCGCAATTTGTGAAGGATCGGAGCGTCAGCGATCCTGTTCAGAACACACCCAACATACCCCCTCGCAGAATATTCCAACCCCACGTATTAGGTCAAATAATTTTCCCTTTAAAAATTAAGAGTAGGTCATAAAGACCGTTAGGATTTCGCTAGAAATTTCGTGGAAAACCCGTAGAAACCTTCACAAAACCAGCAAAACGCACTAAGGAACATTTCAAAAGAAACTACATATTAAAGTGGACCAAGGAAAATAGGAAACTCGAACACCCGTAAACCTAATATTCCACTATAAACGACAATTTTAACTAGCCAGCGGCAATAAATGAAACCCCGTAAACCGCTGATTGAAATTCCGATAAATAAAGCCTCAATCGAAATCAACTTTGGATTGTACAATATTTTCGCTAATTTATTATTATTTATTAGCAATTGTACATATGTCGCCTTTAGCGACTAGAGGACAGGGTGCGTTGGTGCTCATTTTGTAGGGCTCATGACTCCAGTGAGCCCGATTCTACCAAGAAAAAAGGACATAGTGAAGCCCCTACGTTCAACAAATTAGACGAACTAAAGACAGAAACACCTGTCGGAATCAAGTAAAACGCCGTACGGAAAGTAACTGAGAGAATACAAAGAGCAACCTAAAACATCCAAAACGAAACCCCAAAACCCCGACAAACCACCCTTAAAACATGTACTTAATCTTCCCACCCCAAGTAAAAAGTCAAATAATTTTCCCTTTAAAAATTAAGAGATGTAACAGATCCATACGGATCGTTACGAGGTGGATAATCCTGACCACAGCCTAATGGCGAACATTTAGCGAAAACCCATAATCCTGACCACACGGTAATGGTCAACTTTTATGAAAATCCTGACCACACGGTAATGGTCAACTTTTATGAAAATCCCGACCACACCCCAATGGTTAACATTTTTCGAACAAAAATAAATCTGACCACAGTGCAATGGTCAACATTTTTTCGACCACCAATAATTATGTCCACAGTATAATGGACAACATTTTTTCGAATACCAAAAAATCCCGTCCACAGTGTAATGGACAACATTTTTTCGAGTACCAAAAATCCCGTCCACAGTGTAATGGACAACATTTTTCCCGAGTACCAAAAATTCCGTCCATGATGTAATGGTCAACATTTGGTTGAGTACCCCAATAATCATGACCACGTGTATAGTGGCCAACATTTCTGAATTTAGCCCCTGAATCTTCCCGGTCTGGAACACCCGACGGGAATAGCCCAAAAGGGTACAGAACCCACCCTCGCTTTATAATACGTACATTAATGTAAGCAGAATCAATTAATTAGGAGCAAATACGTATATTGAGTCCCTCTATATATACCCGCTGACCATAGAGCCCTGTTGTCACCCCATGTATAGATCGCCTAACTGGCATACACCCCGAACCACAGTATATACGTAAACCAGCAATGAAAATAACTCGCAAGATTAATACAGTTATGAAAGTACATCATCATGGTAAACCAGAAATCATTGGATATATATGGATAATAGAAACAGAAATGAAATCAAGGTGTATACGTATGTAATTGGAACAAAATCAATTGTACCATATATCTATATATCAGGGAATAACCGGAACCGAAATTTACCGGAACCGGAACCAGTAACCGGAACCGTCCATTTAAACCGGATCCGGAACCGGAACCGGAACCTGGTCTTCGAAATTTATATATAGTAAAACAGATGATGGAAGAAATGAAGGTACAGTGGATTTAAAATGCATTAAAAATAACTTTTACATTAAACTTCATGTATTGCGATGGTATTATTGCCTTTCTGAAACTTTAAAGAGACTGAGGAAGCTAATAATATTTATTTATCGATCAAATATGTCGGTTTTTGGACATTCAGAGCAAAAAAATGCCTTCCACTATACACCACTGCGTATACTGCGTCAAATCGAATGTGCTTACAAAGCTTGGAGCGTAGAATACACACTTTCGATCTGTCTCCAGTCGCCTCCCTTTACTACACATACGTTTGTTGCATGTTCTTCTGTAGCAAACTTAAAATTATTGGTTTATATGATTCTATGATAAAATAATAGATAGAAGGTAATTTTCTGATCAGTGTTCAGAGACACTGTTTAGGCTAGCGTTGGACAAACAGTGCCCGTCAGTTAGATGATAATGATGATAACTTTCTAATCAAAATGCTATAGATGAGACACACAGGTGATGCTGCTCGCACAGTTTCAATAAATACAGTTCATTGCCAAGGAAGCAGTTTCTGCTTGCGTTGCAGATAACGTTACTTCAGTTTCACCTGATTTACAAAGTTTAAAGCGCACCGGCTGGTGCTTGACGCAATTTATGTTAGCCAAGCATAGGCTAAGTACTTCTGCGTAAGCCACACTCTGTTACCGAGTTGGACCGGTTTAATTCAAATGTATCCCACAGACTTCTGGATGTGTAAAATAGCTGCTACAAGCATCGACCTGGCTTTGATTTAACAAACTCCTGCAGGTAATTATGAAAAATTCCTGCTAAAATTATGTGCCCTACTTACGTTTCACACGGCAAATTGGTTAGTTAATCTTTTCTTTGGCTCGGTTGTATTGGAGTTTGATCATTGTATAATATATATTACATATATTTGGATCACAGATGAAGCAAAAATGTGAAAAATTTCAAACAAAATTTTTAAACCGGAATTCCGGTTCCGGTATGGTTTTTGCCCTTTGCCGGAACCGCAACCGGAACACGATTTTCGCCGGAACCGGAACCGGAATTCCGGTTACTCCCTGCTATATATATATATATAAGTGAACGGAATAATCAGATCCAAACCGACTCGTATTTTTAGTATTTCGGTCTGCACCGCCGACATCGTTTCGATTAAGATGGGTATCGTTATTGCTATTTCAGGGATGGATATTTGTCAGGGAATCGTAACCGTATATACAGATATTTGTATCCATCTATTGTAGTGCCCCGATGGCACGCCTCGATATATATGGACATATTGACCATATCGTGATTTTACCATGTCAGTGTTGGCTATCAAGGCATCACTATATATATTTGAATTACGTATCGTTATCATTGTCATTGTTATTCGTTTGATGGCCATAAAGGCATATTTTCGATATATGTTACCATGCTCGTATCACATAGCTGTGTATCATTGAAACCGTTATTGTTGCTCACATGTATTTTCAGGTACATAAGCTATCAGACCGATTGGGATGAATCGTTCGTTAGCTGGATATGCATATGTCTAATTTTGGTTCCGTATTCATGCCGTTCGTTGTATAGTATGCGGCCATAAAGGCGCCGCCCTATTATTGTCGTTATATACCGTGCATTGATCATTCTGTACTATGATTGTACTATTATATTTGACTGGTCAGGCCATAAAAGCGCCTATGTTTGGCCAGGAATTTATGTACTTTGCTTGTCATATTTTGTCGTAATTTTTGTGAATTTTTAGGTTGGAAGTACGACTATTTGAGTGCAGCGTATTTGGGATAATTTTAGGAGGAATTTCAGGGATTTTTACGTATGGAGATTGGTAAATTTTAGGAGTAGAACGTGAGCATGGTGAGCCCTTGCCGTGCAGCGAAATAGCCAAGATAAATGGTCACGATAGGACCGTGTAGCGTACATTGACTAGTCGTAAGCCTAAAAGAACCTCCATGAACCCCCTGTCCACACCCCGGTTTATCTGTTAGCCCTACCCGTCCTAGCTAGTTCCGCAAGCACGTCGTCGTGGTTAGCCGACCGCACTGTGTAGCTAGATAGCCGAAGTCCTGCTGAACCTCCCTCGGTCATTGAGTTAGGGCACAAACAAACGCGACACTCGCGTCTAGACTAATTTTACATGATTCCCTAAGATGAGTTAGGAATTAGGACAGTATTATCTGAGCTGACCGAGGTTAAATAAACCCGATTTTGATTGGAAAGTATTGGTTGAACTCCGAATCATCCGCCGTCATGGTCTAGTGTCCTTGATAAGCATTTTACTGATGGTTTTGCACAAGATTTTCATGGTTTTATTGTTTTCTTTGGACGCGAAGTCGTCCGACGATCTTTGGAGTTTGTTATCAGGAACTAAGGATGAAACCGGGCACTGTCGAATCAAACTCTTGTAGGAACTTAGTAAAAACGTTATTAGGATGACAATATCGCCTTAGATTGTGCCCACAAGCTAGAACAAGGTTGCTCTGATCCACGAGTAAACCTTCTGTTTTCGTATACCGTGCGCGAGACGTCTTTATTAGGTTTAAATTTGGTGTACTTCGGGAACTACCCCAGCAATGCTGTTAAAACATTGCCAGGATTTCCAGGAGGATCCAAGCTAGTGATGTAGTGCTTAAAATGTTCAGGTATTAAGTCGGATCCACAAACCTGATGGTCCCTAAAGGGGCGTGTCACCAACAAATTACGAAAATTTAATTATCTTATGCTCAACTCCAGGAACTTTACTCAAACTTTGGCAGTTTCTTCGTAGCAATGTCTAGTGACGAATAGAAGTCTAAAACATGCCGGTTTCGAGTCGGAAGGCTTTGAAGTCGCCTAACCCCACAAAAAAGTGTGAAGTTAAGATCAAAAGTAAAATAATTTAAGTTTTTCTCCAGGAATTTCGCTGAAACTTTCGCTGTTTCTTCGCAGGGATGTCCGCTATTGGACCCCACTCTGAAACCTGATATTATTATATCGGTATCACAAACCCGACGGCCTGGAAGTGACCTGACCCTATCAAAATTGTCAGTTCCAGATTAAGATTAAAATATCTCAAGATCCTCTCCAGGAATCTTGGTGAAGCTGTCGCAGTTTGTTCGTAGGCATGTTCACTTTCGAATGCAATCACAAGATTCAACTTTATTACGTTAGAATTATGAACCCGATGGCCCAATAGGGATCCACTTTTACCCGAACTTTACACATTAATAACTTGACATCAGTTTCAGGAAATTTGACGATTTTTCTTGTAGATATAGAGGCCCAGTTGGCCTTTCGTTTAAGCTATTGAGCCCGGCAAAGCCGTGGCCCGTCCAAAAGTTACAGGCAATCTAAATCCGACCCGCACGACCGTTGCTCGGATTGTAGTTCAAATTTCATAATTCAGACTATTTTCGTACGTCTGTTTCGGTCTTGTCTTCACACGTCTTTTAGCTGAGGGAAGAAAAATATTAATTTCCCCAGCGTTAATAAGTTACATTACCAATGAAAATATTTTAAATCTCAAGGTCATCGAAGTCGCTAAATGCGACATCGAGTCTATCGTGCCTTGGCCCGACGGACCATTTTTGGGGAGGACCGTTGACCCGGTCCTATAAAATCGCTACGTAAGGCCAAGCCCAGTCCCAGTACAGAACTACATTGAAAAACACCCTCAAATTGGAAAGTTATCAGAAGTCAAAAGATTCCCTCAGCCCCGATTGAATTGTGCTCAAATGCTTAGCCCGAAAATTGCGTACCGAACAACTCAAGTAAGCAAATCAAGTCGAATTAAGTTAGAAAATTGGCTACGGTTGACTTGACAACCGGGGCCTCTGTTTATCGTCTCGTTGCGTCGAGCAGAAGTTGCTCAAAGTGATAGTTAAATTTCGGTATCAAATATTACTCGTTCAGGAACGTTTTTAAATCAAAGTAATATAGATTTTTGCATCAGTAGATCGACGCCGATGGTCCACGACAGCCCGTCGCTAATACTACTCGTTTTAATCATAATGTAAAATACAGCCCGCGTAGTAAATTGAACCAAGTTTCGCACGTGGAAATGCTCAAAATTAAGTCCCGAGCTCAGTGTACCGGGACCCCGTAGGTTGCTCGCAAGACCAGCCCGTTCGATCGTTCCTTTTCGTTGTCGTGACCCACGTTGCTGTATTTCAAATGTTCGTCATTTGTAGTGACCCAGACCACGGCTTAGGCATAACTAAGGTCTCAGTTCCATTGTGTTTGTGAAGTAACCTGATAGGGAACAAGAGACTAACTTACTCAAAATATTTGTATGTTGCATAACAAACTTATATGGTCATTCTAAAAATGTATGTGTGTATGCGAGTAGGAAAGAAAACTTTGTACCGCACCGCTGTCGCATCATAGAATTCAGGAGTCGTACCGAGGAACATTATACGTTTGTCATGATATCCTTATATAAGCATTGTTGTACCATGCTGTCATGGATTAACCTCATCGCTATTAATTGCGAAAATAAGTAACCGATTATTCTGTATCATAGTTTTGTGATTTGCATGAGCAAGATGTAGTCTCGTAAACGTCCCGTAGCACGCTCAACCCCGTATCCCCGCCTCGTTCCGCCTTTCGCTTACCTGAATCTATTGTTTTATCGGAGTACCCAATCCTGTTAATGAATATAGTACCGAGCAGACAGTTAGTTCAATGGCGCCTTTATATGATTGATAACTAACCGTAGCACCTACCGGTACTGACTTGTATTTAACCCACTACTGTTTTTCATGAGTAAGGTAAGCGCAGCTGTCATGAGATAAGGCTTCACAGTACACGCCGTGTTTTGACTCAGCTGTGAGAGTTCCGTGAAAAAGGCGATGACTCCGCAACCCTCCCTCAATTGATGCTCTGCTCATTGTGTTCTAGCGTGCCATTATTGTGACATATCGCTTATTGTATCTGCCCGTACAATATGTATCTGTCCGAGTACCCATAAATTTTTGTGTAACTCATCAATAAATGCTCGCTGAAAACCCGCATTGTATAAGTGTTTTGCTGTCTCGTAGTAGCGATATGAATCAAAGGGGTTTGAAATCCGTCACCCCGATCGACGACCCACGTTCAGGTTTGACACGCGCATCGAAACAGCAAACCTCAGCGTGACTCGCCGATTACAATTAGTTTGTTTATTAACTAGTGTTGTTGTGTAGGTACGACTGGTGCGACTCACAAATTAGAAAGATTTATAAACTCACGCTGAGCACCTAAAGTAGGGAACATAGACACGCGCGGATCCGACGTTAAACGTCTAGGGATTTGTCGGACCCTAGTGGGGGCCACTGGCTAAATTTAATAAAATAGTTAGTTCGATAAAATAGGAACTAATTTCGATCAAGCTAAAGCTCGAATAGTTGAAATTTGACACTTCCCGGTTTGAACGTGGATAGGGAATAGTGGTACGGTCTCTTTGGCCTGTGAGCAGGTGACGGAGCCGACCTCCCTGGGGACCTCGTAGACTACGTGCGCAACCCGTCCGGCAGGATCAGAACACATCCTGTGAAGCGCTCCTGCGGCTTGCTAAGCTCCGTCGTTTCTTGGGCCTGACTCGCGTGGGAAAAGACATTCGCGTAATAGAAACCCATCAGGTCCGCCCTCGAAGTCACGATAGCCG
Organism: Trileptium ribeirensis; assembly: GCA_030248225.1. Classification (NCBI taxonomy): domain Eukaryota; kingdom Metazoa; phylum Nematoda; class Enoplea; order Enoplida; family Thoracostomopsidae; genus Trileptium; species Trileptium ribeirensis. The sequence continues at coordinate 10,515 of JASANE010008634.1, forward strand.
GGGTCGTATGGGCATTACGTTAGGGAAGTGCGTAATGCAGCAGCATCACGTCGATATTATTACAAATATTATTAACTTTCAACATCTCAAATTAAAACTATATATATGTAACAGATCCATACGGATCGTTACGAGGTGGATTAATCTTGACCATAGCCCAATGGCAAACTTTTATCGAAAACCCATAATCCTGGCCACACACCAATGGCCAACATTTACGAAAATCCTGTCCACAGTGTAATGGATAACATTTTAACTGAATATAAAAAATCCTGTCCACAGTGTAATGGACAACATTTTACCGAATACAAAAAAATCCTGTCCACAGTGTAATGGACAACATTTTACCAAATACAAAAAATCCTGTCCACAGTGCAATGGACAACATTTTAGCGAACACCGATAATCCTGTCCACAGTGTAATGGACATTTTACCGAATACAAAAAAATCCTGTCCACAGTGTAATGGACAACATTTTAACCGAATATAAAAAATCCTGTCCACAGAGTAATGGACAACATTTTTAACCGGATATAAAAATTCTGTCCACAGTATAATGGTCAACATTTTGGCAACTACCCCAATAATCTTGGCCATAGCGTAATGGTGAACATTTCCGGATTTAGTCGTAACTGTCTCCTGATTTCGAATACCTCGTGGAAATGACCCAACTGGGTATGAAACCCGCCCCAGCCCCGCAATATGTACGCAAATGAGGTCAGAACCAGTATATATACCCTCTGCGCGTAAGCCAATATATAAGTCGATTTCCTTCGTATATACGAACTGACAATAAGACTATGTTGTCACCATATTTATAAACCATATATATGTAGCACAAATCACGAATCGTTTCCTCGGTACGAATTAGATATTGTCGTCATGTTTCGGTCCGCACCGCCGACAGTTTTGAGGATCAAAAAGGTATCATTGTTAATATTTCAGGAATGGGTAATTATAGAAGCATTGTTAATATTTCAGGAATGGGTAATTATAGCAGCATTGTAATCGTAAATATGCGTATATATCTATATAGTTACCGATTGATTTTAGAACCATAAAGGTTGCTTTGCTGTACTCGAACCGCGTACATGTATGTAGATATATATAGCCTTATATATAAGGTTGTTACCATTGTTCCGTTATAACCATATTGTGTATATATGGGTATCAGGGAATAACCGGAACCGGAACCAGCAACCGGAACCGTCCATTTAAACCGGATCCGGAACCTTCGAAATTTATATAATAGTAAAACAGATGAAAGAAGAAATGAAGGTATAATGGGTTTAAAATGCATTAAAAATAACTTTTACATTAAACTTAATGTATTGCGATGGTATTATTGCCTTTCTGAAACTTTAAAGAGACTGAGGAAGCTAATCGCGTTTATTTATCGATCAAATATGTCGGTTTTTGGACATTCAGAGCAAAAAATGTCTTCCAGTATATACCATTGCGTATACTGTGTCAAATCGAATGTGCTTACAAAGCTTGGAGCGTAGAATACACACTTTCGCTCTGTCTCCAGTCGCCTCCCTTTACTACACATACGTTTGTTGCATGTTCTTCTGTAGGAAACTTAAAAGTATTGGTTTATATGGTTCTAAGAGAAAATAATAGATAGAAGGTAATTTTCTGATCAGTGGTCAGAGACACTGTTTAGGCTAGCGTTGGACAAACGGTGCCCGTAAGTTAGATCATAATGATGATAACTTTCTAATCAGAATGCTATAAATGAGAAACACCGTGATGCTGCTCGCACAGTTTCAATAAATACAGTTCATTGCCAAGAAAGCAGTTTCTAGCTGCGTTGCAGATAACGTTAGTTTACTTCAATTTAGACTAATTTACCAAGTTTACAAGCGCACTGGCGGGTGCTTGACGCAATTTATGTTAGCCAAGCATACCCTAAGTACTTCTGCGTAAGCGTACTCTGTTACCTAGTTGGACCGGTTTAATTTAATTCCCACAGACTTCTGGATGTGTAAAATAGCTGCTAAAGCATCGACCTGGCTTTGATTTACAAACTCCTGCAGGTTATTATGAAAAATTCCTGCTCTAATTATGTGCCCTACTTACGTTTCACACGGCAAATTGGTTATTTAATCTTTTCTTTTACTTGGTTGTATTGGAGCTTGATCATTGTATAATATATATTACATATGTTTGGATTACAGGATGAAGCAAAAAACGTGGAAAATTTCAAACAAAATTTTTAAACCGGAATTCCGGTTCCTATGATTTTTGCCCTTTGCCGGAACCGCAACCGGAACACGATTTTCGCCGGAACCGGAACCGGAATTCCGGTTACTCCCTGATGGGTATATAGGTACATGTAGAAATGTCACCGTTGTCAAGGCCATAAAAGCGCCTATATTTACGCTTATTCTATACCGTTTATGATTATTCCATCTGTATATACCGTATGTCGTGATAGTAGAGGCCGTAAAATCGCCGAAATCTGCCATGTTCTCGTACCGTTCTTACTGTTGTAATAATACGTTGTACCATTGATTTTGCATATCTATCGTAGGCTAACCGTGTTGAATTGGCCATAAAAGCGCCGCTTTTCATTGTCATTCTTATGATAATTGTATCTGCTATTGTACCTTGTAATGTGTTAGTTTGGAGGCCCCATTAATAGGGAATAATTTATCTTGTTTAACGTGGTTTTTGAGGAAATTTTTAGGGATTCTTATGTCTGTAAAGCAGTATTTTTATAGGTTGAAATTGCGAGTATGACGAGCCCTTGCCATACTCGAATCGTAGGATGGTACGACTCTCCCCGCTGAACCCGATATATGTATATACGTAGGAATAGCGCTACCCCGCGTGGCAGGACCGCAAAGTTTATTTTGGTATGTCGCAGAACAGACTGGCCGTGACAGATACCCGTTACGACCGTCCTCACGAATGAGGACCACAAAATATGGCTGTTCGCCTGAAAGCGAACAGCAATTGAGAAAATTTCTTGAAAATATATAAGTTCAAATCCGAAATATTAAACTTCCCAGTGTTCAATATGTATCACTACACTGGTAACTTGTGATGGTCTATGAAATATTATTTACCAGCGTTCAATCTCGCTGGTCGAGATAAGAAATAAAGTTTAGAAAATTTGGTATATATCCAAAATATCGGCTCCGGCCCATAACTCCGGAACCCTTGGAAAATACTTCACATATTTTATAGAAAATTTTACGATCTTTCTAATGAGACCAGTTTCGTGGGGATCCGACCCGGATCCACGGACTTATGAGTAAATATGTACATACGTAAGCAGGTAAAATACAATTAATCAAATAATTCAACGACTATTGAACAAAACTATATATATGACATCGCTATAATCCCCAGATCCGAGGCTTTAATTTGAACCCGGACCAGTCCCGCTGTGCCCACTTTTAGGTACCCCCATATGAAGATTTCAGGAATGACGCTACGACCGGCGTGTAACCCCTCATTGGATTCTCCTTGTCAAGACTAACCCAAAAATATATAAAACACCCCAGAAAAGGGCACCCTGAACTCGCGGGAGCCGTTTAAAAGATCCTACCCTGGGGAAAATTTGGCATGGACCCTCCCCAGGAGCTCATTTTCCCCCTGCCGACCGAATATGGTCCTGTTACATATTGAAATGCTCGGATGGACTGGCTGAGTCAGAATTCGAGACCAGTGGCACTCCGGCCACCGGCCATTGATTCCCACCCTCTTTTTACCCCTTGCCTGCTTTTCTTTTTCTTTTGTTTACATCAGCCGTGTCCTTTCATTCTAATCCCGATCCCACAGCTGTAAGTTAATATTAAATCTATATATATATGTATATAATTAAGTAAAAAAGTTGTGAGTGAGCACTAACGTTATACCGTTCTAACTCGGTCTGCTAGCTTAATGTGGACACCTGGCGTTGTTGTCGGTTTTGCACGTCTATTAAGTCAACAATGCGCTTGTACCATTAAATTAATATTAATTTTAGATAAATATTATATACTGTTTCCAGCTTACTTGAAGTTCTTAGCAGTTTGCAGAAGATCGTATATAGCAGAACCACTTTAAAGTAACTTTATGAATTGGGAGCCAGCTATATAGTGAAATTGACAGTTTAGTGTACGTGTTCGGTATGTGTTTGTACGAGGTTTAGCGCTTTATATTTAGCTGGATGTCGCCTGGACCACTGAACTTGGCTACTTTAAGCAAACAACTTTGACCCCCACTTCCGTTTGCTATAAAGTTAATATCAAAGTCGGCAGCATTTGAAGAAGTAAGCTTAACGAACTTCATATAAAATGAATTTGTTAGTTTAAAACTGGCAGGGCCGATATCTGATTAAGAGCACCGAGTTCACCGAATCGAGTTGTTTTATATAGAGTCTGCATTAATGTATTGAGGTTTGTTTAATTTGACGAAAAGTTTCTGGAACGTTGCTTTAGTTTAAGAAAATTTATATAAGTTTAAGACAAATAAAGTCGTAAATCTTACTAATTATATAAAATTTTATATCAAATTTGGCCTCAAATATGATCGGAATTTGTTCCGATAAGAAAGTTTAATTAAGAGATTAAAAATGGGGTCAGATCGCCCCAAAAGTGCTGAATAAGCACTTTAACGGCCCCGAAATTTGAAAATTCATATTTTTGAAATTTTAGTATAAAAGCAGAGACGCACGAGCTCTGCATAGTTCAGTCCGACTTCGACAGCGCAGAGTTCGGTTGTTTTGCAGATTTCCTTATTTCGCGTCGTTTAAAGTTTAACTCAGCTTTCCGTGTATTCGTGGCTTTCTCGTTTTGGTCGTGTGGATGGACGGGCGATGGACGACGACGTAGAGGAATCGACTCTGTAAGTACGGGCAGGGAGGTTTAGCTTAGGGATGTAGTGCCCGTGAAGCTAGCTAGGTTGAGTTTGTAGAAGTAACTGAGTTATGAGAAGCGAGAGTCAATTAGAAGTAATGCTAAGCCTCCTTAGACTCCCTGTCCAAACTTGGTTTTACATGATAGGCCTGCCCGCCCTAGCTCGCCCCGCCAGCCCGTATAGCCGTGTTTAGGAAGTCGACTGATTCAGTGGAAAAGTCGAACCCTCTGTATATAAGCGTTTTGTTGAATTTCGTAGCGATAGGTATTTCAAAAGGGGTTTGAAATCCGTCACCCCGACCGACGACCCGTGTTCACGTTTGACACGCACATTGAAGAAGCAAACCTTAGCGTGACTCGCCGATTACAAATAAGTTTGTTAATTGTTTTATAGTGTAATGACTCGTGCGACTCATAAGGAAAAGTTATCGCAAAATTTAAACTCACACTGAGCACCCAGTATAGGAAGTTATAACACGCGCGAATCCGACGTTAAACGTCTAGGGATTTGTCGGACCCTAGTGGGGGCACTGGCTAAATTAAATAAATTAATCGTTTGCGAAGGTGGGAACCCGTTTCGATCAAACCTAAATACCTGAAATTTTTACACTTCCCGGGGTAAACGTGGATAGGGAATAGCGGTGTGGTCTCTTTGGCCTGTGAGCAGGTAACGGAGCAAACCTCCCTGGGGACCTCAAAGCTAGTACCTCGTAGACTACGTGCGCAACCCGTCCGGCAGGATCAGAACACATCCCGTGAAGCGCTCCTGCGGCTTGCTAAGCTCCGTAATTTCTTGGATCTGACCCGAGTTCGATAAGGGAAATGACCCGTTAGGTCCGCCCTTGAAGTCACGATAGCCGGGGTCGTATGGGCATTGCGTTGGAAGTGCGTAATGCAGCAGCGTCACGTCGATATTACATATATATAATTCTAATTAAATATATACATTTCACAAGTTCGAAAAATGGACGGCAAAATTTTACAGGTAGCACTAGTAAACGTAATCAATTACAAAGACTGAGCGAGCAATAAGCAAAGTATTTTATATCTTATTTATGTAAACATGTATTTCAACTAAATATTTCATAATTTATAAGTGTCACGTTGGCGTCAAATCCAAAATCAATACATGATAAACCGTACAGTTTTGCAAAAAGCATACATGATAAACCACTATATAATCTAGCTAGTAGCTCTATCGAGATTGCAGAACGTAGCGTTTTAACCTCAGACCATGAACCATGAGGCGTCATTTCCCATTCCTATGGTTCCATACAGACCAAAACCAGCACCGTCAGTGAGTTTCCCATGTGCGAAAACCTTCTGGAGAAAATTATCAGCCGCCCAAGACGTCAGAAGAAATTTTAAAATTTTAAGTCGAGCAACCATTGGGACGCCATACCCCCGTACCTCAAAACCCATAAATCCAGAACTGGAGCCTTTATCGAAAAAGAGACATTTATCATTTTAGTATGAAATAAAACCAACCAGAGAAAAATTCGAAAATTAAGATAAAAATAAACTTGCTTCCGTGAAGGGTAATGAAATGGGGCAAACCCCCCATATTTTGACCCCTGACCCAGACCCGAAATAAAAAACAATGCCGGTTCCAACGAGCCCAAGATCATGAAAATCGGTTAAGTCGTTCCCGAGTTATGGCCGATCACACACAGACGGAACATACCATTTCACTACGTTTCTGAATTTAAAATCTTTTACCCCTGCAACACACAATCTCCACTACGTTTCCCTGCGTTCTGATAAGCATACACGATACAATTATTAGCTTTAGTAGTCACATATTCATAGTCAGTCAAACTCCCGGGCAAAATATCATCAATTTTGGGTGATTTTAAAATTTGCATAAATTAATTAAATAGCTATTTAGTTAACCAAATAACATATACGGCCAAATTTTAGAGCTCCAGAATTGTCATATTCGTGATAGGCGACATTGAAACTCAGTGTGCAATTTTTTTTATCTCTAAGAGCTTTGAAATTCTCAAAAAAAATTACGCATTAAATGCTGTTTTTGTCGATTGCCTCATTTGATATGCAAATGACGGTGAGCTACTTTCGCGTATATAAACCGGCGCTTATGTTCTCGAGTTTATTGCACGTTCGCTCTTCTGTTTAAGTAGCTGTTCTCTGCGACATGTACACGTTGGTTCTCCTGTTTTGAATAGTTTTGTTTCATTTCGTCTATGTCTGTAGAACAGGCTGTGTTAAGTGAGCAAAGGGTGTTGGAATTGATTAAAGCTTCTTTTGCTAAAGGTAGGCAGTCGCCTCACAATTATTTGTCATCTATTAAGCTCAGCTCAAAAGGGCTACAATATCAACTAGACGTCTTGGTCAAAGTTGATCAAAATCTATCGAAAGTCGAGCAAGCCTTTAATTCAGCGGACGAAGTTTTAGATCCCGCAGCAGTACTGTCCCCGCTCGCAGAAGCGCGTTCAACAATAAAAGATCGGGCCAAGGTCCTTCGTATCGCAGACGCTGGAGGCTGGGGCGCTGTTGCAAACTATGTCGGAGCGTCAGAATTGGGGGATAATGCAGAAGACGCAAAACGAATCCACAAAGCTATTGAGCCTTCAAAGCAGGCAAAAGCAAAATCCGCCGCCGCCAAAACGCCTTCGACTGCTAGGTTACCACCCTGGCAGGGATTCCGTTTTACAGGCCGCTCAGTCGGAGTGGGGCGGGGTTGGCTTCAGCTGTATGCTCAAAATACGCCAGAGATACGTACGACCCTGCTTCTCATGCAACCGGACGGGGCATTGGGCCTATGAATGCCCATTCGCAACGATGCTGAAGATTCACAAGGTAGTTCGGCGTCAAAGCAGTGACTCTGTGAAAGGTAGGCTACGTTCTTGTTTTTCGAATTGGCAACAAATAACGAATAACGGATTTGTGCTTGATATGGTAAAAAATGGTTTTTCTATTCCTTTTACTGAGTCGCCGAGGCGATTTTTCAAGCCAAACAACGCTTCTGCGTTTGTACATAAGCAGTTTGTTTCGGAGGCTGTTGATGAGCTTGTTCAGCTGGGATATGCTAAAGAGCTTTCAGAGCCTGCTTTTGTTACCAGTCCTCTGTCTGTGTCGGTGCAGTCCAGTGGCAAAAAGCGCCTTATTCTGGATCTTAGGTATGTAAACAGTTTTACTAGCCCCCCCCGGTTTAAGCTAGATGACCTTAAAGTTTGTCTTTCGTACGTCTCAAAAAATAGCTTCATGTGCTCTTTTGACCTACGTTCGGGCTATTTTCATTTGGATGCTCATCCTGGATTTCAGAAATATTTGGGTTTTTCTTGGGTTTCTCATGGCGCAACGAAATATGTTTATACTGTTTTGCCATTTGTGCTCGCGGTAGCACCTTTTTTGTTTACAAGTTGTTGCTACCCGTAATAAGGTTTTGGCGTTCTAGAGGTCTATGTATTTAGACGATGGTTTTATGGCAGCTGGGTCGTTCTCCGCATGTCAGGTAACGTCAGAAACTTGCAGAAAAGATCTTGCTTCGCTCGGTTTTTGCTGGAATGAAAAATCTGTTTGGTTTCCTACTAAACGCTTACAGCACCTCGGTTTTATAACAGATTCAGGTAATTTTTGTTTAGAAGTCCCTGCGCGGAAACTGATGGCAGCAAAACAAGTCGTTTCGAGGGCTCTTACGTACGATAAGACCACAGCTCGGAAGTTGAGTAAAATCACAGGTATGATTCAGTCGTTATCGTCTGTTTTTGGCTCGGTAACACGCCTTATGACGCACCGCTTGCATCGTGTGATTTCTCGAGCAAGCGGGGGGATAATTTTTTCGTGTTATCTACAGATGCTCGCCGAGAAATAAAATTTTGGTCAGATTTCTTTGAAAAGTGTCCTTCAAAGAAATTTTTGGAAGTAACTCTGCCCGAAATCTTGGTCTTTTCCGATGCCAGCTCTACAGGAGCTGGTGTGATTACCGAGATTCAAGGAAAAAGATTTTCGCGTGTACTTAATTTCTTGGAAACTGAATTGCGCAAGAGCTCTACTTTCCGAGAACTTACAGCTATCGAGTTTGCGATATCTGTGTTTGGACCGTACATGTTGTCCAAGGTTGTAAAAGCTTTCACAGATAATTCAGGATCAGTTTCAATTGTGAAAAACGGCAATTCTGTAGAACTTCACAGTGTGTCATTACGAATTTTCTCACTTTGCGCGGCCCAGGGCATTCAATTGGAACTAGAATGGGTTCAACGAGAAAAGAACGCGGTGGCAGATGCTCTCAGTAGAAAAACTGACTATGACAATTGGGTAGTAGCAGACTGGGTGTTTCAACAGATTAGTTTTGCATGCGGAGTGTTTGAATTCGATAGATTCGCAGATCACAATGTTAGCAAGTGTGCTAGCTATGCGTCAAAAGTCTGGGATTGTGGGTGTGCCTATGTCGATGCGTTTTCCAGGAACTGGCATGGGATTTTTAAATTGGCTTGTGCCACCTCTACGCCTTGTTACTCGAGCATTACAGCACCTTAGGTTTTGCAAAGCCCGCCGAGTTTTGGTTGTTCCAGTCTGGCCCTCAAGCAGTTTTTGGCCAGGTTTTTAAAATTTTTGTTTAGAAAACCGGGACTGGATTTTCTATATACGAGAATATCACAAGCAGTCTTCCTGTTTGATCACATTAGCTCCTATAGCGCGAGGGGTTTTTGGTCAGACATTTAATTCATCTTTGGTCGCAGTCGGTTTCAATTTCCAAGGATACTCTTTGAGTGCAATTAGTTATGCCCCCTGGCAAAATTTTGGGGTCCCCGGTTCACCGCCTATTCCAATTTTTTTGTTTCCAATAGGTCCAAAGTACATAAAACTTGATCAAAATTTGTACTAAAATTCCGTTCTGAAGCCAAAAATTTGTCAAAATTTGTTTCAAGATCGTTTTTCTCTCGACCAAAACCATCTTGGCAGTATTTCTGACACGATTTTTAACCGTTTTTGTTTTGAAAAAATGCCCCCTGACAAAATCGGGCACCCCCCTGGTTCGGAACCGGAGGGGGGCGCTGGTTCATGCCCCTGGCAAAATTTTCAGCGAATGGAAAGCCCAGATTATGGTGAATGTTTATGTCGGCTCTCGGTTGTTACGTATTGGAATAGGGTTTCGTCACGGAAGATATGTGGGTTCGAGTTGTGGCCAAATTTGGTTGGCATGTGTTTTATTTTCTTGCAAAACGTTGAGCCGTGATCCCATAAATTAGTAGCTTCAACACCCCGATTCCACTCCTGCTAGATCTATTGCCAACTGTCACTCTCCGCACTAGTTATTACGCTGGCACCCTAAGCCTCTATTACACACGTGCTCCGAAATAAGTGCACCCAAAAGCGCAGATTATAGTTTATTCAATGAAATATTATGATGCACAAAGATTATTGTGGCTAGCGTCTAAGATTATAATGGTTCGTAATATTGCGTTCACAATTCGATATGAGTCAAGATGGTGGAATGTTCAACATTTGTGCTTCCCTGCCTTGACCACCAGTACCGAAGAAGGCTTCCGTCGCATATCAACAATGCTTTCGCGAGTCTGACTTATTCGCCGTGAAACTGAGCAAGCCAGCTCGATCATCACCACCTAGGCCTAGTTATTCTGTGACAGTAACGCTAAGGTACACTTTTAGCTACCACAGCCGAGCTATGGAACATTACGCATCCCGTACTTGTTATCGTGAATACTATACTTTGGTTTGGTTCTATTACTCTGCACGTCAGCTGGTGCTTTCAAACGACACTGTGAGACTTGGGGGTGGTCCACTACAGATGTAATTAAGCCTCAGATACTTCGGTTAAACCAGAAAGCTCCGGTAGCTGCTCAATTGCCGATATAATACCAATATCCTCATAAGAGATTTACTAAATTCGTTAAATGTTTGGAAACAAATTACTAAACAAGAAAAACAACACTATTGTCCGACATCGTGTTAACTGCAACGCCGGTATGCTTCTTCTAACTGTACCGTCAATATCCGTACGATTCTGTTAATATTAAATAACGCAGTGTTCTCGCAAGAGTGACTACTTAGGGTGGCCCTAGAATTATGCTCGCAAGAGTGATAACTAATTCATAGCTAAGTACTCAAAATTTTACAACTCTAGTGAGCATGTGCTCGGAAGTCGATCTCAAGGCGCTGAGAGCAAGAAGGCAACCTACTCGGCAACAGTGAAGCAGACGGCTCAAGTACTGTTTTGCGGACGGGACACTGCCGCGTGCCAATAGCACATCGCAAGAGTGTGTTAAAGATTTTCTTCGCGTGGTCTATCTCTCCAGCACCTGGGAAAAGGCGTAATAAGGAGGCCCTTTCCTATTAACGAACTCACAGCCGGCGGTTACCTGTGGGCGCCCCCAATATATCGCCCTCGGTTATTCTCAAGTAGTAGTGTTGCCCTGTTACTCACTCACAGAGGGATCGCAAAAAAGGATGTGGGTTATTCAAACAAACAAACAAAATCGTTTATTAACCAAACGCATACTAGTAACTGGTAAAGTCAGCGTAACGAGGTTTGCATCGGGCGTTAAGGCCGTCATAGCGAGCTGGAAACTTAAGCAATGGCTTACCAACTGCCAGTGTACTAGTTAACAAAAAATACATGTACAACAAACGATATATTTGCAAAGCAAAGGTTACTAAACTGGCTTACAGCCAGAAAGGGATTTCCTCTTATATCTTGCCGACGAGATGGGAATTCAATTTATCGTTAAGGATAAGGACGTTGCAATGGAGTATATAAATATCACTTTTATAACTCACCAGATAACTCACTAGATATGCTCTTCCACGCAGTATCTGGTGAGTGAAGAAAACGTGTAGCGTATAGTTGAAAGAGCATTGCCGATTTTTCGGCAGACGTTTAAGTGATTGTATATTTGAATAATTGTCCCGTGATTGGATGCTGAAACAATGCACAACGGCAACAGCAAGCAGAGACACAGTCAAATTTGTGGCAGCCATCCCGAAGCATGGAGCAGTCGTTTAAAGCTGTTTATCGAAGAAGCTAGAACTACATCACGTGGGAGGCTATTCCAAAATGCTACTGTCCTGTAGGCGAAACAATATCGGGCGCAGTCGAGACGCGGTACTGTTTTTGCACGTAGCTTGAATGGATGTTGCTGTCGGGTGCGGTCGGTAACGACAATTTCAAAGAATCTGGACAGAGGAAGGTCCACCATGTTATGTGCCATTTTGTAGAGCGCAATCATATCCGCACGCAACCGTCTGGTTTCAAGCTTTTGGAGACGAAGGGCTACGAGCCGTTCATCATAGCTCAGATGACGTATGTCAGGTATCAATTTAGTGGCACGACGTTGCACGTCCTCAATCAGTTTGATGTCCCTAGCATAGTGAGGGCACCACGCACAGCTAGCGTACTCGAGCCGGGATCGAACCAAAGCAAAATACAGGGGAAGAAAAGTACCCTTGTTGATAAATTCAAGTGACCGTCTTATTACACCAAGAATTCTCTGTGCGGTTTGGATTACTTCAGCACAATGCTTCGATGATTTCAGATCATAGTTTATCCATACGCCAAGGTCTTTCTCATTTAAGGCATTCGGAATGGCAACATCATTGAGTATATACGTATTGTGGGGGTTATTTCGACCAATATGAAGACATACACACTTAGAAACATTAAATTCCATTAGGCCATCAGTTGCCCATTCCTTAATATTTTCTAGGTCACACTGCAGATCATGAGTATCAATGTATGTGAAGCTAGAGTGGAGGCGGCGAAGTATCTTGGTATCATCAGCAAACATATACATTTTGCTGTTGACGAACTCGTCGGCATCGTTGACATATAGAAGAAAAAGAAGGGGTCCTAAGACGGAGCCTTGTGGGACTCCACTTCGAACTAATTGCCATGGCGAGTGAGAGTTTATTTCTAAAGGTTTCTTTTGAATTGCAAGAATTGGTTTAAATGTTCAACATTTTTTAAACCTTATAGAGTCCTGTGCTTCGACTAAAAGCTCTTCGCGATGTACATGGCGCGGTGTTTAAACGCAGTTCCGATCAACTTCCGATCGACAGTGGTAGAATATCTCAGGAATGCACATCACACCGCTTCCAAAAGTCACAAATACAACATCCTGCGATGAACTTCGTCGCATCTTGCTCATGTCCATTGTCTCCAAAGTTCCTGAACCGCATTGTCTGGCACCAGATCCTTGAATATTTGCCCAGCGATAACATTATCAGCGGTTACCAACATGGTGGATTAGCTTGACCAATTTGCTAACGTGTCTCAATGACTGAGTGTTATCGTTTGGTTCTCGACCTGATACTGGAACGGACGTGCTACACCTTGACTTTCGGAAAGCGTTCGACTCAGTTCCTTTCGAACGTCTTCTTATGAAAATGAAACTGCAATATCCGAGGAAATCTGCTACGGTGGTTCCGCAGCTTTCTCACTCACCGTCGCCAGCGCGTCGTTCCGAATGGCGTGGACTCCCAATGGAAAGTTGTCCGGAAGAGCATCCTTCAGAGAACCATCAGTGGCTCAAACTGCTTTCTCATCTCTATAAACGATACCTCCGACATCAGTTCTAAAATCGTACTATTTGTGGATGACATCGAGCCCTACAGTGAGATCTGCAGCAATTTCGATTGTGCTATGCTACAGTGTACCTCTACACTGTTGTTCAATTGTGCCAAACCTGGTTGCTCCAGCTGAAACAAAACAAATGCTCCTGTGAGTTTATCGGCCTTCTCCGCGGCACGTTTCTTACTAAAACGCAACCGACATCTCCAATGGTGGCCAGAGGGATAGGGGTGAAAGCTGAGAGCGAGTTCGAGAATTGCCCAAAAAGAAGTGAAATCAAGAATAAGGGGGAAGAAGCCACCAAAGGGGATGGACCGGTCTACCAGCGGTCGGAGATACCCTTTATCACTGGATGAGAGTTGCGCGAGTTCCCAGCGGTAGACATGTCATTGTCCCGGGCAGGGATATCAAGTTTAGGTCGATGGTTGGAACTCATTTGCGAATTAAATTGAATAGGCCGTGTGAACGTATATACATTAAAATAAACCGCAGTTAAACCAATTATGCTCTGTCACCTAAACAGGCTTAGACCGTTGGTTGTACTAAAAAGTAAATTACTATGGGATAAAAATTATAAGTTTAGGTAAGGATAGGATTGATGCGTTCGGCAACCTTTTAGGTGTGACCTTTTCAGAATTAAGCTATGACTAAATTGAATTTTGGTTAGCAAGACTGCATATCCGTGCTAATACCGACTATACCCTGGCGAGTCCGGAGAACATGCCGTGGGTAATGAGTTTATACTTAAAACATCTAAATAGAACTGATGAATTGCAGTTTAACATGAAAATTTGAACGAACGTTAACGAATTTGAGCACTTGGCCCCTCAACGTTTATACCCTGGCTAGTCCGAATGACAGGCCATGGTGTATTGATAGAATTTTGAAAAAGGATAAGTCATAACACTAAGTAAAACTGTGTACAAGTTTGATTTGTGAAACCGAATACATTTAAAACCAAATAAAAAGTTTTAAATAGAGATTGCCAAGTTGAAATAAAAAGTCAAGAAAACAACAGTACCATATTGCGAATTAAAACGATAATGTATTTAGAGATTTCTTAAATAATTTTACATGGTGGTACCGCACCCGTGTAGGCGAGTACACCCCTAAGCCTAAAATCCGCCAGAACGTGTCCGAGATCACAGGTCCTGGGCGTAGTATGCAAAAGTTTTAGGCAGAATGTCACTACGGCGAAGAGTCCGCATAACAGTCCCGTAGCGTCTAGTAAAAAGAGTTTGAATGAGTTTTGGCATAACTTTTAAAAAGTAAAATTGAAAAATTGGGATCGGAAAGTTTGTACTAAGAAATTTTATCATGGGTGGTGGAATCAGAGTGGGAGTGAACTATATTAGTTCTGAATCCAAGCTCTATCTCAGCTCGACAAGCGGCCAGAGTTGAGATACAGGCTGGAGCTAGAAGGGACTTCTCATACATTTGTTACCTGGTGAGTACACATTAGCAGTTTCTGTTACCTAGGATAACCATGTCCTACATACAATAATGTTTGGTGCTTTACCTTTAGAGATCGTAATATTAAGAGAGCAGGATTGCACCAGGACGATAAAGCGCTAACTATTTACAAGTCGTCTGAAAATAAGTAAAGAGTAACGCCATTAGAATTATGCATCCAGCAGTTCATTGGAACAAGGACTCGTGCTAACCTTTTAACTAACATTGCCAAGTAAATGCCAAATGAGCAAATGCTAGTAAAATAACGTGGCCCCGCCACCTCAAGGATTTACACAAAAAATAGTGCCTGCGTTGGTGACCCGCACCATCTGTCGGTTGTAGATAGTATCCAGTAAACTACCAGTAAAATAAATAAAACAAAACCATCAGCTCCTGCAGGTCAGATAACACGCACCGTCGTGTATTGAAAATTTATTACCCGACATTAGCTGGAAATTTTTAAAGATTATTTAGTAACACTGTTAGCATATAACAAAAGATTATAGAGCAAAAACTTAACAAGAATCCCGGCATTATGCACCAGGCATAACAAAAATAACATATTTCCCACATAGTGAGATTTTAGCGATAACCAAAAGTTTCGCACTACGTAACCAATTTTACTTACAACAATTTTTTTATAGTTTTTGGATTTTTAAGCAGTTTGGGACAATAGCGTGCGATCATGCATTATAGGATACATGTACCTTAAATCTTACTACCTGAAGTGTTCGTGTGTTTCGTGAACCTGAAAAACTAAAGAATTTTATGTGTTAGTGTTAGGGACAAGTGACACAGGATTTTCCCCAAATAGAACGTGGGTGTTGGCCCATAACTGCCAAGCCCCCTAAGCGTAAAATTTCCCCGGCCTGTGCATTGGACAACCCTAGGCGAGGCTTGCGCGAAGACATAGTTCCGACAACTATGTCCCACCCTAAGGAATGTTTGCAATGTCACAGCCTTCGATGATAGAGCAGCCCATGGTGTGGCAGCCTGGGGTCCAACGGGTGGTGAAAAGGTGCCGGAAAGGTAGAAAGACCAATCCCACCCAGAGGTTCCCGTTTAAGGAATGGGCTGCCCTTTCTTCTGGTCTGCCATATAACCCGGCTAGGGCTTACTCTTCCTAGCACACCCGCCTCCTCGGCAGGGTCCAGAGAAGCAGGTAACCTCCTGCAAAGTCACTAGACGTGAACCTATATTTATGTGTATGTGGATATAAATGTGTAAAGGCATCATGGTAAGAGTGTACGGAATTGAACTTTTTGCGTATATACCAAACTAGGAACAGTAGTGAATCCTTTACGGGAGTAGTTTTTATCACAAAACCTAACACCAAGGAACTAAAAGATTCGTTTTGTAGCATGATCCAGTGGGGAGCGGGGAAGTGCCCATTACCGAATATATGGCAAAAACTTAGGAAAACGCTGCGGAAAGTCTTATGTGCACCATCGAGACGTTCCTTTCACACTAGTAATACAAAGCAAAGAAAACTAAACTCGCCATACACACAAAGTAAGTGGAAGAAGAAAAGGAAAAAACAAAAAAACCATAACGATAATACTAATAATATACGCAACGAACGACAACTCGTACATTATACACTCCTTCATACGTCGTCAAACAACAACAAACTAATCTAGTAGCTAGTGTCACACCAGAGTAATAACAAATAGCTAGCTAATTTTATTTAGTAATAATAATACATATATTAATAATAATATTTTTCAAATTTTAAGAGAATTTTAAGGAATTTCGGGTTAGAAATAGGGTGATATAGGGGTATCCCGTAGGGGTTGAGTATATTTCCAGGGGGAAATGAATGATGGGAACCCCGTTGTGTAGTTTTAAATGTTCAAGAAGTTCGTATATGATTAAAAAGTCAAATATCGATATATTTGGTTTTGGGAGATAATGGTGGAAATCAGAGGATTTTTTAACTTAATGAAAATGGAATAATAAGGAGATTAAAGTGTTTCCTGAGTGAGGGAAAATATCACCCGATCGGGGCTGAGAGATAATTCACCCCACCGAAAGGGAATAGTTATAAATCAAGGAAAAATGTGTTATTTAAATAAAAGTAAGGAAATTTGTAAATTCCCGGATTTAAAGTCAGTTTTAAGGGGTAATATGTGGGTAAGGGATAAGAAATAAGAAGCGCAATATGAAATGCAAATAGTTTTCTCACCCTCGAGGATGAATATAGAAGTCGCCCCTGTGGGGAGGTGGATATCTCCAGGGGAGAATAATGAAATTGAGTATAATTTTAGTAATTGGGTCGAAACCAATGTAATATGATCTAAAAGGAAGTGTGAATACAAGGTTGGACCTGCCCAAAAGTTGACAGCTCCCTCTTGTGCCTCCGGCCAGCAGCGTCGCTTCCCAGTCTATTACCACCTACCTGATGGACTTATCCCTGATGGCGATTCTGTTGGTGACCTAGATATCACCATTGTCAGCGATCTCCGATGTAATCAGAACGGTTCTTGCTGAGAGCTTAGACAGGTTCAAACGAAATTGGGAGAGGTGCGCCAAATGCGGCGCTAAGGCAAGCACCTCTAAATCCTCTAAGGTATCATCTAAAAGTAAGAATACACACGCTTAGTTCGTTAGCAATCACGTCAGCAACACTGTCCCAACGGTATAGGGATGCCATATGCCATAGCTTAAAATCCATTGCACTATTCCAGTACCAAATTGAATAACACTGTTATACTCAAAGGCAGTCTCTGTTTATTGAAGGTGTACGCCATGAAATTTATGACCCACTACAAAGCATGGTAAAAAATCAAACCTAATTAATAGCACATCTAAACGTGAACAAGAATTCAACTCCGACTGAATGAACATTATAATTTAAACATTGTTGGACCACATAATACAAATTAAATATAAACTCCTTCCAGACAAAACACAAATCAGTCATAGAAAAAAATAAAGCCAAATCAGCACTAGCTATGTGCATTAAAAATTAACATATTACCATGCCTTGATATTATTATACATTTGAGGAGCTTCCTTCCTTACATATAATCAAAGCGGCCCAAGTCACTTTTAGGAGCCGAACGTTATAACGGTAGAAAAAAACAGCCTCGAGCGGGGCGTTCGGGGGCAGTAGCCCCCGGCTAAGGCTTATGCTTAGTATATCGAGAACGGCATAGCATGCATTTCAATTCCGCCCCTAAAGGTTACATTGGCCATCAGAACAGTACACCGCATTGTTTTGCTTGAAAGAAAGCTACGTGTACCGATAGTTAAAGTCCTAGATTGAGATAATGGCCCCACATTTATGAATGGCGTAGTGCGCACCGTTTACTTCGGTGCATTGTTATGGAATAGCTGCGTAAACTAAAAGCAGTGGTGCGTACTCAGAGGGCAAGACAAAGAGAGTTTAGTGAGTTAAAGAAAAGAACAATAGCCAAAGTCGAGCCTATTGAAAAAGCTATATCCATGCTTTTTTCGCCAACCTCGGTACACGAAGCCGGGTATTTAAACGTGCCTAAGCGAAGGTTTTTATATAAGCTTTTTTATGCGTGAGTCCAGTTTAAGTGCGTACACCTGGTTTGATCTATTGTCAAGTCTGTTCGCGATCGTAAAGGCGATGGAAAAGAAAAAATCATTTTCGGTTAGATAGTTGTACGTGCTGTATTTGTAATGCAGCAACGCGTAAGCACTGTTCGCGGTCACTGTTTCGTGACTTAGCGTCGCATTGTCTAAACCGCGTATAAGTGAAAATGCGATTACCAACTGCGTTTTTCACGTATCCTGTAGTACACAAATACACCGGGAACATTGCTGTGTGATTCTGAACGTCATTTGATGAAGATAGACAAACGTCCAGAATGAACAAATATACGCTAACTTAAATTCCAGAGCCCATGTTTCCTATACCGATGCCTACCTTTCCGCAGAAGGTTAAGGCTTTGATTGAGCATACGCTGATTCATACCAAACGAAAATTTAGCCCTGAACCACTCTGTACTCGGAATTTGCGGGCGTCTTAAAAGCATGCGGAGATTAGTACAGTATTAATAATAAACTGCTATTTGTCATAAAAAGTTAAAATACTTCATGCTTTGATACATAACACGGTCCAAGTAACCCTGAGGGCCTTCCCAAATTCCGGGAATTTCATAAAAGAAATATTCCCAAATTCCGGGAATTTATAAAAAAAACTAAATTCCAGAATTCCCAGATTCCGAAATTCCCAAGATATTTAATATTGAAATTTTATTTATAGATCGAACATGATGTGTTCGAATAAGGGAAAACGTTCAAATATCTGGTCAAATACTTGATCTGTTCGAAATAAAGAACTATATTGATTACACGAAATCACAGATGGTATTATAATATTTTATCTTAAAACAGGACTTAGAGTTTAGTCTTCTACAACTGGAACAAAAATTCTAGATGGAAAAGCAAGTGCCGCGTACATTTTTACTCATTTAATAGTTTGATTTCAAGAAGAACGATTATAATATTGCTTTTCTTTCTGAAAGATCCGTTATCTTCGGAGTGAAACATTGTACTTAAAACTACCAGAGTGTTTGGTTGTGGTTGATTTAAGAGTCATGGCAATTTTTCATCCATAAAAGTATTATGTAAACCCAAAACATAATATATATTTATCATCGTTATAATTATAAAACGAGTGGTTGTGGTTGATTTAATAGTCCTGGCAATTTTTCATCCATAAAAGTATTATCTAAACCGAAAGCATAATATAAATTTATCATGGTTAGCTTTCAACAACAATATTCATGTTCCTAAGAGGGTGAGATCTTAATGCAAACAGGGCCCTTCCGGCGAATGTTATGCTTGCCGTTATCTGCACCGAAGTTAAGAATAATGGTATACATGCATGAACACTTCAAAATACATAGGAAATCGCTGAGAAATCACCAAAAACTGATAAATTTGATCACGATCCACGTATCTCATAGCGTTAAGGTTTTTGTCCTTCGCGTATATTTTATGTGCTTAACCGTTTGTCAATAGCCGTTCATGTGGTTGCTTATATTGTTGATTGATATGCATTTATATATTCTATTACGATCAGGAATCATGGAAAGGGTAAGTGTCAATTACTTATGAAATTTTAGAACGGAACTCTGTGGGGTCACAACGACTAATAATTTGATGACTGAAGTCGTGCCTCAAGAAGTTTAGATGATTTCAAATTTCACGCTATATATAATAATAATTACACGTTATCCACTCGTGCAACAGTAATCCAACACGATCAGAAAATCCAGTTAAACAACTTCCGAGTGAGATCGAAATAGGAAATGGCGGCATCATATTATGGCCTGCGAGCAGGAGTCAGTGTCAAACTCCCAGGGGAACCTCAGCAATGATACCGGATACTAGACACGTGCCCAACCAATCGGGCAAGGTTCGAACACACCTCGTGAAGCGTGCCTGCGATTTGCTAGGCTCCGCAGCTTCTCGAATCTCACCTGGAAAAGTAGCAAGTTTAACAAATTAGTAACAGTCTAGCCCTGAGATTATGATTATCTTAAAAAGTCCTCAGTATTTTTGACAGTAACATTTCGTTTCATTTTTTTTGCGCTAAATTCCCGTGTCATTCTCATATTTTCGTCAAAATATTTATAGTCTTGTAGCTTTGAGCAAATTATTACTTGAGCTTATTAGTAAATTTAGCGCTTAGTTTTTGAAATGCGAGTTCCACTGACATCGGTTGGAAGATAACGATATGGAATGGTTATTGGAAATTCAATCGATTATGAATTTTTACCAATATGCAACATTGTAATAGACATAGATCTCTATGGGAGGCATAATGGGGTCACCCACTAAGGATCGGAGCACACCAAGCCATGACATACCTTCACTCTGCAAACCTTAGACAAATTATATCAAAAATTGGCAAAAAAACACAGCCACATCCCCCCGCTTCCAGGATTGAGAATTTTGTATGTTTTTTGTGAGACGGCCCATCTCCCAGCTTCCAGGAATGAGACTTTTGTCTGTTATTGTTTTACACTACCCCATCCACCAGCTTCCAGGAATACGACTTTTTTCTGTTTTTGTCTTAGACAGCCCCATCCCCCACATTACAGGAATGAGTCTTTTGTTTTTCTGTCTTAGACTGCCCTATCATCGAGGTTCCAGGAATTGAAATGGCGCGAGAGTTTGTGTATATGTTGCTGATCTTGTTTTTTGTTGAATGTAGGATTCATAAAATGTCTGTGCTAAATACAGCATGAAATAGAAGCAAAAACATGTCATGATAGCTACGGTACAGTTCCGTAAGGCCACCCCATTCCCCAGCTTCATTGAATGAGACTGCAGTCTATTTTTGTCTTACACTGCCCCATCCCCAACTTCTTGGAATGAAACTTTTGTCTGTTTTTGTCATAGACAGCCCCATCCCCCAGCTTCCAGGAATGAGACTTTTATTTGTTTTTTGTGAGACCGCCCCATCTCCCAGCTCCCAGGAATGAGATTTTTGTCTGTTATTGTCTTACACTACCCCATCTACCAGCTTCCAGGAATACGACTTTTGTCTGTTTTTGTCTTAGACAGCACCATCCCCCACATTACAGGAATGAGTCTTTTGTGTTTTCTGTCTTAGACTGCCCTATCATCGAGGTTCCAGGAATTGAAATGGCGCGAGAGTTTGTGTATATGTTGCTGATCTTGGTTTTTGTTGGTTGTAGGATTCATAAAATGTCCGTGCTAAATACAGCATGAAATAGAAGCAAAAGGATGTCATGATAGCTACGCTACAGTTCCGTAAGACCACCCCATCCCCCTGCTTCAGGGAATGAGATTGCATTCTATTTTTGTCTTAGACCGCCCCATCCCCAACTTCCAGGAATGAAACTTTTGTCTGTTTTTGTCATAGACAGCCCCATCACCCAGCTTCCAGCAATGACACTTTTGTCTGTTTTTGTCTTAGACTGTCTTATCTCCCAGCTTCCAGAAATGAAACATTTCTCTTTTTTGTTTTAGATCGCCCCATCCCTCACCTTCCAGGAATGAGACTTTTGGCTGTTTTTTATTGGACCGCCCCATCCCCCAATCTACAGGAATGGGACTCTTGTCTTGTTTGTCTTAGACCGCTTCATCACCAAGATTTCAGGGATGATAGTTTTGTATGTTATAGTCTTACACTGCGCCATCCACTAGCTTTCAGGAATGAAATTTTTGTCTGTTTTGATCTTATACGACCGCATCCCCAGCTACCAGGGATGAGACTTTTGTCTGTTTTTGTCTTAGACCACCCCATCCCCCAGCTACCAGGAATGAGACTTATTCCAGGAATGAGACTTTTGTCTCTCTTTGTCTTAGGCGCCCCATCCCCCAGCTTCTGAGAATGCGGCCTTTGTGTCTTTTTGGCTTAGACATCCCCATCCCTCAGCTTTCAGGAATGAGA
>JASANE010008635.1:0-47154 GCA_030248225.1 Trileptium ribeirensis
AGGGTCGGAACAGCGTTTCTGTTACGGGTGTGGTCGATATTTTATTAAATATTGACTAGATCACAAAATTTTATGAAGCTTTTCGTATGTATATATATAAATTGCGACATCAAATACGATGTTATTTGTTTCAGCAAGTTCGCCTCAGAGCAGAGTCATGGTATGATACAAACTAATTTGCATTTAGAGTATCGATGAACAAGTATTACAATTATAGTACACGTGGTAACTGTCCATAAAGCCAAGAAGTTACTCAAACGTGCTTAAGCACAGCTTCGCTGTTTGAAGTATCGAAATTTCGAATCAACTCAATTCTGTCCTAAAAATGGTTGAAGCGCCTATGCTTTACGCATTCAGCAGCGTTTTAGATAAGATAGACCTAAGCCACTTTTTAAAATATAGCAGAAACGTATATATAGTCAGACGTAAGTGGAATTTTCTCCCTTCTGATTTAAAAACTTAATTTAAAATACTATCACATGTAGAATCATTGCATCATTATTATTTGTACCCAAAATGACCACGGTATCTTCAAAATTGACTAATTTTGGATTGATGTAGCTAAATGAAAAAATACGCGGTTCACTGTCGAAGTTGCAAAAGCAAAATTATATAGATGTTGTTAGTTATTATATACTCAATTCATGGTGGGTCCACCCATGGAGTCAAGTTAGATACAAGTTACACATGTATATACGGAGCACATGAAAATGCATGCTAAACAAGAAGACGGCCCAAAACCGTGGGGTCAGGTAGATTGGGTAATTAGGTAGATCTATATATGTACTAGGAGGAAAATTCAGGAACGTTACAAAAACACAGAATTTCATAAATATGTCAATAAATATAGTCAAGAGTCGACGATGCCCCAAAAATGCACATTTTGTGTTCTTGTATGTGTATGGCCGAAAACTGAGCATATGGCCTCACGTTGGAATTATATACGAAAATAACAGGAACATGCGGAATCTAGCTGAAACCACGTAATATATCAGATTATGGCCGCTTAACGCTGCAAATAGGTCACCGGCGTCGGATCAGGATTTTCGCTCTAAAATAGGTTCCATATCGGGAAATTAACGTAAAATATAACCTTGGATTAAAAATTCCAGGTTCCGAGTATTGGACAATGAATGACCTAATTATCGCGTTACATTAAGTTTTTCACTATTCGTATATGAAGGGCCAAATTTTTTGTTATAACGGAGCCAGAAATATGAAAGGTCTCAGATGTAAATGAAAGCAAATTAGAGGTGACTTTTGGTTTTTGCTATCTGACAAGGTGTCTCACTCGATTCCGTGCTCTCGACTATGGTAGTGTATGTATGATACCTAGGATGTATGAAAATTTCAGCAACATATATTAACTTATTGAATATTGGGCACTTAAGGGCACTAGAAGTTCATCAGTGTTGGAACAATATTTGAGGAAAATTTACATACAACAATTGTTTTCGGTGCTGAAATATGAAATAGTCACCGCGTAGTCTCCAGATGTGTATATTTATGCATCATTTACCTTAAGATGTGTGCACCTAGGGCCAGATTCTGTCACATAGCCGATTCCGGCTCGCGACTACAAGGCACAGCCCTTGACAAATAAAATAAATAGCTAAGCTATGCTAGCATGTTTGTACGAGCCGGGAGTGGCTGTTTCAGGGTTTAATAGCCCTGACGGACTACTGAATAAATATTTATTATTTTCAAAAGCAGATTGTGTCACAGGAAAAATATTTAGATGTAGGCTCAAAAAAGGCAAGATTAATAATTAAAGCAAGACGCATAAATACAGTTAAAATAAATACGTAAATATCGCTATTTTCAAAATTTTTGTTTAACCGGGTTTTACAAGCCAACCTAGTAGCTATGTAAAACACGCTGAATACATTAAAATTTCGCCATTGTGACTGCAAGGATATTTTACGAATATATGACCATATGTATCACCAATTTTCATTATTTTGCCATTTTCCATTGTCGACATTTACTTTTGGCTTTTAGAGACGATTCCGGCCCTTGTGACAATTTATCAGCCTCGATTTACTATTTGCTAATATAATTGTAGGGTCTGGTTCGGCCCAAAAATCACACTGGTTAATCGCGGCTAGCCAAGTACTCCTTTAGAGCCGCGGCAGACTGTGACAAAATCCGGCCCTGCAGCACACATCTTAAGGTAAATGATGCATTAGTTGTAATTAGCCTCGACATATGGTATATATATCTATGCTGCATGTATAATAGTGCTGTTTTCATATTCTTCATAGTTTTTCTTATCCCGGACAGCCTGGCTTTTATTAAAGTTAGATATCAGCAGCGTTGTTAAGCTTTTAAACTGTTCGTCTATTTTATGCCGTATTGGCCAGGTAATTTCCATCAAGCTAATAGTACAACTGCCGGTCCGATTAGTAAATGTCTTGTTTCTAAACAAAATTGGGCACCACCTATAGAATGCCATTATAAAATTTGTTTAAAAAATACCTAGTTAGTGAAGTATTCGCCAAAGATTTTCAAAATTTATCCTTTCCAGGCACGTCATATAAAACGGCTCATATTTCTAAACACTGGGCGGTGCAGTCTGAAAAATGTGTGATTTGATACGATTCTGCTTACATTTCCATTTTGACATATATGTAAGTTGTTCACAAGGGACTAAATCATTATTACAACGGCAGGTAACAAAAAATTTTCCGCCGTCACAGGCGAACCGAGCAATCAAAGCAAATAATAGATGCAAAGGAGTAAAAGGGCATGGATACCAGATACTGAAAACTGTCAGCGTTTCACAATGGGGCGTGCATGAACTAGAAAGAGGATATACTGTCGTAAGGCATTTTAGGAGCATGTTCTAGGACGGCTGAAATTTATCCGAATGCCCTAGGTTAAAATTTTAATCGTTCTCTAGTCGGCTTAGCTAAAACGCAATTATTCCGGTCCCTAGCAGTGGACAGATATGCATCGATCCGATATAGGACACATAGGGTTCCTGGAGAAAAATATGAAATGGACCCCCTTGGACTATCTTGTAAGGCGAGGGCACGAGCAAGCAAAGCACAATCGGGTGGAAGCAAGCTCTCTTCTACTACTAACCTGAATACCTGTAAACATTTAAACATAATACAAATATAAATATCACAAAAAGATATATACAAAATTTGATAGATTACATATCACAGCATATGTAAGTCATGTGTTCTGTTGCAATGTAGTTTTTTTGGTTGTTTACTGACGAAGCACAGTGTAACAGCCCGAATTTCACAGAATTCGTAAAGCGCATGTAGCGCAACAAATTCGTAGGGAAAGACGGGAATGGACGACCAGATACTGGTGGAGTGTGGCCTCTATATGAATTGATATAATTGTGTAGTATTGTATTGATTATAAAAATAAAGAATTGTATTTCATTTGTGTTATACTCGTAAGGTCACACTCCTCCACCCGAAGTTGCACGGCATGATTTTGGCACCGAAAATGAAGAAAGGTAACGGTTAGAGGTATCCGGTCGATCCTCGTGAAGTTGCATTGGTGGAGTAATTTGTGCATAAATTGTTTCGTATATTATATTGTACTTGTTGTGAAGGACGGGTGTGCGCTCGGAAAGGCCGGGGACCAACGGGTATTACAGGAAATTTTGATGCTACGAAAAATGGTTGCCCTGAATCTGGTCCCAGCGCACACGCCATGGGCCTACAATTAATTTTTGGTAGCTGCGGTGCATTTATGCTTATTTAGTATACATATATATGTGGAAGTAATTATGTGGGAAGTGGGCAGAGTAGTCGATAATTTTGGGATAACAAAGTACTTTCAGCTTTGGAAAAAAGGGCAACAGCGAATATCGTGGGACACAAAATTTTTAGAGTACTATTTTACGGTAGGGCACCAAAAGTCCAAATTTCGGATTTTCTACTAAACTTAGGGGAACGGGGGTGACCAAAGCTTATAAAGGACTCCCAAGGGGTGTCAAATTGCACAGGCGGGTCAAAAAATTTGGTTCCCTTAAGTACTTACGGATCCCCGAACAGGCGTTTAAGCCTCCAATTTTCCACCCCTAAAAGGGGACCCAAAATAATTACAATTCCCCGATTTTTGAGCCCGGTACACTTAACGGATCCTATCCTAACTGTTTAATTGAAAACCCCCTTGAGTCCGCTGAGGATCCCCTAAACTCAAATGGGACACCAAAATTTTGGGTTTCTTGCGTTTAAAACGGCCTTCTGCGGGCCTCTCGTGGGAGATACGATTAAATTTTTAAGCTAATCAGCAGCCGGTCTGCCAGGGTATGGTTCTGGTCCTGCCCCTTTCGTTCAAGAGATATCGGCAGAAATGTGCCGATGTCCCTATGAGAAAACAGCGCCCCGAGCGCCGTTATATTCGGCTCCTAAAATTTTGCCGCACCGACCAGCGGGCGGTTTTATTTTTCTGGCAATTCTCGGCCACTGCCCACAGTAAGTAGTTTTCGTCGACGATAGGGTTTGTAATTTAGCTGGTGAGTGTCTTGTGTCGGGCCTCATGCATAGGGTGCAGCGGCTTGTGAAAATGTTCGGTCGCCGTTTGAAATAGAAATTTCTTTTAAATGTGTTGTCTATTGTATTTTAGGTATATACATACATAATCTGTCTTACGCCTATGTGTAGCTGCATCTCCGGGATTTAAAGTTTTGCGCTGTCACTGGATTTCACTGGTTGTACGGAAAACAGGCAACTTGGTGTTAGAAAAGGGGAGGGGGCAAATAAGGGTTATAAAAGGAAACCGCTCATTTCGACATTGGAGCCAGTCGAGCATTTCCAGTTTCGAAATTGACGGTTTTTTGGCGGTTGTCGCCGTGGTCGGCGCGTTTGAAAGTTTTTTATTTTTCTTCTCCTTTCGCTCTCGTTTTGTCTTGTTTTTCTCGCCCAGGTGGACTCTTCCACCTGCAGACGCGCGGAAGAGGTCCGCCCGGGGCTTTTCGTCGTTTTGGATTTCTTTGCTCAAGCTTAGGTCAACGGACAGCCCTTGCGGATGCTGTGGCGTCCGTTGGATGCCTCGCGCTCCCGTAAGTGCTATGCACGCTCTGCGGAAGGTGGTTTGAGCTTCTGACAAGATTCTGGTAAAAAATCGCGACAAAATTGTGAAAAAAGGGAAACGTACACGCGCTCGACTGGTTCCCCACCTCCAGGGTGAAGTCATTGTTAGTGACCGGGAGTGAATCGTTTAAAGTATTTCTACAGCGCATTATGTTGCCTAAAAGAGGCCGCGTCGTTAAATTTCGGATTAGGTGGTTGTCGGTTATAACGCCTAGGATTCAAACGTTTTAGGGGCACCATTGTTTGACTAAGGGAATTTGAAGGTTACATTTTGGAGTCGTGTTTATCTCGGGTGGACTCTTCACACTGAGGACGCGTGGAAGAGGTCCGCCCGAGGTGTTTCATGGATTTTTCGAGTTTTCGCTTAGGCCTAGACAAGGGGACACCCCTTGTGGGTGCTGGGGTGTCCGCCGGATACCTCGCGCTTCCGTAAGTGCTGCGCCCGCGCTTCTACGATTTGAGCAAGACAATTTGACAGAAAATTTAGGTGAGCACTAAGAACGGTGACAGAATTTCACATGATCAACGTGAAGGTAAAATGTAGGCTCGGATCTAAATTACAAATTTTGGGTTGAGGGTCCCGCGTTTCGAAAAGAGCCCGATTGGAGCTCATAAGACATCATTACGTTACCCAACGGGAGCTGCAAATAAAAAATGGTGAGTCAAATTTTGGCCGTTTTGAAAATACTCGCTCATGTATCGTTGTGGCAAGGACCGCGCGCGTGGGCTCGGGTCCTGGCCTACCTTTGATGTAAATAATGTTATTGTTCCATACACCCAAGTGGGTAACATATTCGTTTAATGAAAGTGTGCTTATGTTTTTATTCTGTCAAGAAAAGGGAAACAAAAAAATAAACTTTTGGACTGTGAAATTTCATAGGCGAATTAGATTGATTTAACTAAGGCGTACCCTGTTGTAAAAAGAACGTAGGATCTCCTCTAAAGCACACTCAACACTGTCCGACCCAAGCTCCCGGTCCTTTCCCACACGCCGTTCTCCCACGCTGCTCGTGCCCGTCATGCCGCTTTTCTGCCGCCACATCCCCGCACCCCCTAGGGCTAGTTTCCATTTTACTATAGCTAACTTCCAACCACACCCATACCACGTACAGTGGCACAACTACGATCAATTCAGCCTATCTGCAGCGCTTCCACTGGCTCCGCTCGCGTTCGCATCCCCGTCTGTCCTTCGTCAGCAATTAGTCTTTGTACATAGGATCCTAAGTCTCTTAAAGCAAGCGTTCATCCTGTTTTTCCCGAACACCCTCATATATAGTAGCCCGACCAGGATCAGCGAGTCCGACCCTAAGTCGAGCTAAGATAATACAATCGTACCTCTGCGTCTTAAGGGCCCAAGGATTACGGAATAATCTTTCGGCTCATTAAATCTCTTCGACAACGAGCCCGACCGTTGGGGGATTTTCGGTCTTGGCCTAGGGTATTGGACCCAATGACGGAAAGTGAGGGAATGGCGGGTCGGCCTTATTACCTGTGAGCAGGCTTAGGGATGACACTCCCTCAGGGGGACCTCCTTACCATTAGACACGTGGACCAATACAGGGGCCAGGCCGAATACCCTGGTAAACCAGCCGGCAGTCTGCTAAGCTACGGGGTTCCCATCGGTCAGACTGGGGTGCACCGGGAAATCGTGTAAACCGGGGACCACAGGTGAAAATTAAGAGTGGTGCAGCTGGGATCCCTTAGGGCAAGCACTGGTCCTAGTACATATTATTGGGGGCCACGCTGTGAGCCGTCAATAAGGTTTAAGGGGCTGTTTAAAAATTTTATCACGCGCCGGACCTCTCGCATAATACTGAGACCTACTGGCTACTGTTTGACAAAGAGACAAGTCACCTAAACGTTATGCTTTCGTTTTATTTGAAATAGTGGAAATCGATCTGTCCACCCTGCTCTGCGAAGTGTGGGACGGCATACCGTTGTTTCTTAATAGCTGAGTTAATTGTAAGCAAGTGGGCTTGTGTGACTCGGAAGACCAGTCTTGACGATCATACTGTACCTGGTGAGCGAGGCTTGGATTAAGTAACGGTGCTTGATCGATTCGTGAGCGGGTATGGATTGAGCTTCCCGATGTACACTGGTCTTTTGCGTCACGTGAGTTGTGGCTGGAACGTCGAGGCCTGAGTGGAGTGTTTAGACCGTTGTTAGTGCAGGAAATGGAGAGAGCACTCGTTTATGTCGGCTAGTGATACTTGCGAGGTGTTACGTACAGGTGACGGTTGGTTAGTATTTCAGGTGACCTGCTAATTTCGTGAGCTAAGCGTATAATCGATTGTAATAAACGTCGTTCAGACGAACTGCTGGTATTGGTAAGCGCTGTTACCGTGCCTTTATTGCTAACTGTCATTGTTAACAATTGGACATAGCTCATTTGCGGAACTCGCTTAAGGCCGACGCATCGGTACGGACTGTCAACGTCTGCTTGTTTTGTACGGAGTTGGCCCCGAAGTAACGGATATACCACAACAGCAGCTGCTTTGTTCGTCGTCAACGGAACTGATTAATTCAACTCGGCGTATTGCCCCTCGCCGTTGTTGGACACGGTCGCGACGACGGTTTCAACCCGTGGACAGCAGATCTGCGTTGAACTATACTTTAGGCGCTGTCGCGGTCGTCACTGAGCCGGCATAAATCGAGACTTTTCGAACTGAACGAGTGGATCCGTGTTGCTGTGCACAGCACTTCATCTCTGATAAACAATCCGAATAATGGTCAGTATATGACTTTGAAATTTGGTATTTGATAATCTGTATATTATTTTCTTTTCTCTTTCTTTCTTTTTGCTTTGAAACATGCCAGGTGTCATCACTTTTATATAGTTTTTACGACTGGTTTAGTATTGTTCAATTTTATCGCGCGTGCCTCCAAATCAAGTGCCTGGGTTTTTGTAGATGATCGTAATTGGGACCTCTCGCAACGAGTCCAGTGGTTAAGGGGCGTTGAAGTTTGGTCCTTAAACATTTCTTTAGGTTCGTAGGGCGATTTTTAACCACCCAACTTGGCGTTAGTCGCTCACGGACGAATAAAATTTCGAGCAACCCATACTTAAGTAATAATCAAATCTTTGGATAAGGTGCCTGTCACGCTGTATCATCTGCTACGTTGAGCCAAAATGCTGTTGTCTTGTTAAGAATTAGAACGTTGTCAAGTTCAGTTCAATAAAACGTTATTAAAAGTACTGGCCCGTAGCGAAAAGTTTACACTTGCAGTCACATATTTAAGGAATAGGTACACGAGTATTTTAGTGAACTGAAATTCTGCTCAACAGTAGAGGATTCGGCGGCAAAGTAAACACATATACAAAAGTATATATCTTATCATCCGTACTCACGTCGGACTGGGACCACGGACGCCAGACAAACTCAAAACAATTAGGAATTGATAATCAAGTCGGAATCAAAATGTCATTGCCAGCGAGCGCAAATAGGACGCCAATAAGTAGCGCTGCGGGAACAACAAATGTAGGAAGTGGCGCTGCCAGTGCGGCTGGCAGTACAAATGGACCAAGTCCCGTCATCTCGGAGGATCCTCTAGTTGCAATTATGCAGCTGTTGACGCAACGAACGACGACAGCACCCATAATACAAGTACCCGACATCCCACCGTTTTCAGGAGCCGACGGACAAGACTTCGAAGCCTGGCTGGCTACTTATGACAATCTGACTGACGCAAACGGATGGACATTGGACCAGAAACTAATCTGTTTTCCAACCATACTGAAGGGGGAAGCCCTCAAAATATACGAAAGCTTTCCCGACTGCCAAAAGCAAACCTATGAAGCCCTTTGCTATAACATGGGTTTCATGTATTCATCATCGCAACGCGACGAGGACGCTTTAATAACGCTAAGCATGCGTGTGCAGGGAGAACGCGAATCGGTTGCCCTGTACGGACTTGACTTGCAAAACCTCGTGGACAAAGCGTGCCCGGAGGTTGAGGGTGAACAATGCGACGCAATATTACAAAAGTTCCTCCGACAAAGAGTACGACGGGAACTAAAAATCTGGAGTAATAGGAAAGACATACCCGTCTTTCAAGCACATGGTGGAAAAGCTCAAATATAAGGAGGGCACTATCCTAGCTTCTCAGAAAGAAGTAATAGTAATACTGGTTTGCAAAAACAGCCGGTCCAAAACGGTAAACTGCATGTCGCAAGGAGGTGAGAATACCCATCTGGTAGATCAAATCCGCGAAGCCTTAGATGAGAATAAGCGCACCACAGCTAGTAGCGATGCTACAATCGCTCGGCTTATTGACCTGCTAGATAAACGCACCGAACAGCACCATCTGAACGCGATGATGCAGAATAGTGTGACCCCGCCAGCCGGCGCTAACGCTATTCCAGCGGCACTCATATGCAACCAGTGCTTCCGATGCGGTTTTATAGGACATTTTGCACGGGAATGCCTGTACTATCGAACAGACATGTACGACCCACTCCAAAATGAATACACCCGCTTGGCAATGCGTGCAGCCTCGGGCTACGTTCCAAATGCACCCGCGCCTGTTAACGGTTATCCTAGTGCACCCCCACAGTATAGCAATCGTCCCCGATACCGAGTAGTTGAACACCGAGGAGCAGGTAGATCTTCACGACGCCATGAATGGAACCACCAACGAGGACCTGTAAGTTACGGGCTGCAAGGGTATTACCGCGCCGAGCCTGCTCCGAATACATACGGAAACTATGGCCGAACTGAATATTACAACCAATCATGCGGCCGCGACATCAACGGACCTAACAATGGGCATAATAATTATAATGCTGCACCTAGCACACGCTACTCAGGCCCATCCCAACCGTTGTCAGTCGAAGCAGCACCATTCCGCCCGCGCGTACCTAGTAACGGCTGGAACAACGCTAATCAAGTAGGGGCAGCCCCTCAAACCAGGCCTTCGCAGGCGTCCATAAGTCAAAATGAACAATTAGGTCGCCGCAACGTCGGAGTCTATATGTCATGCGACACGAAATGTCAGCCCCAGAGGAACGTGCGGGAACTGGTTTGAGTACCCGATCGGCACAAATCACTGCAATGATCGCTAGAGACAACACAATTTACGCATATGATAGCCCAAACATTGAAGCGGAAAACGAAGATCAGGACGAATTCGAACCCGAACCAACCTCATATCAATTGAACTTATTGCAAACGAACAAAACACCAGCACAAATATTGCCGCAAGCGACCAGATCATGCGGCGACAATGGAGAATTCAGCGCAATTGAAAACGAACTAACCAGCACAGTAGAAGTAGGGCGTAATAAGAAACAAGCTAACCATAAAACCGAACGGCGCTCGGTTTCACTGTCTCCGCCCCTGGCGCGCAGGGTGTGACTCGTAACCCTGTGAGTAATGGTTGGCCAACCGATATATGTGTTTATCCAAAATGGAGTCAGCGCGAAGTGATGGAAACCGAGAGGTGTTAGAGGGGAGGAGGAGTTGAGGATCTAAGGGAACCAAAGGAACTTAATGTACCCGATATGCCGAGTGAGAAATATAGGAGATGGCCGTTCGGACTTCGGGGGCCGATTAATAGGGGTCACGTATCGGGTAATGGCTCTAACGCCGGCACGGCGCAACCTGGTGAACCCGCGAATTTTCACAAAGACCGATTAATGGTCGAGGGCGACGGAGACGGACGTCCTAGCCTTATTCGAAATTGTATGTGTGTAGCGGAACCAGAAGAACCTGCGGAGGAACCAGTGAACTCAATGGAACCTAATAGTGAACCTAATAGACTCGCGGATACTGAGAACCTAATGGAACCTAGCGGATGGAACGGAATACTAAGTAACCTAGCGGAAGGTAACCGAGAACCTAAGGAACTAAATGAACCAAGGAACCTAGTGGTTGCATCCGATACTAAACTGGCTCCCACCAATTTAGGGCGGCCGTGTGAGGCCCCTGTAGCTTTTCATCCACCCGGGGAAGACCGTAAAGGACACTGGTCAGGTGTGATGGAGATCTTCGGAACACGGGTCGGTCCGATTGTCCTAGCTCCGTTCAAAATTCGAAAGCGCATGCGTACCTTAGAATCTTTAGAGGCCGGGAAGACCGTAGAGGGCAATGGCCAGCAGAAGGAAGGCGTTGGGAAGTGATCCGTCCCGATGGCCCGAGCTCCGTTCAAAAATTTAATTTATATGTACGGTCAAACTCGTATCGAGCCCCATCCCTGAGTGTAGGGGCCGTGGGATATGACCGGGTCGGAAACTACGGTTTGCGTTTGTCGTGGCATAGTCAATCCAACCGGCAGGTGAACAAGAGTGTGGCTGAATCTGAGTCGGCCGGAACAGGCACCTCCAGCGTGTGTGTAGAACCGGGAAGAGAAGCTGTGCCACATGTGAGCGAAAGGGGTTCCGAGCTACATGGAGACGAAACTGAGCCGAGTGCCGAAGTCATTTGTGGTATGG
Source organism: Trileptium ribeirensis (assembly GCA_030248225.1). NCBI lineage: Eukaryota > Metazoa > Nematoda > Enoplea > Enoplida > Thoracostomopsidae > Trileptium > Trileptium ribeirensis. The sequence continues at coordinate 11,494 of JASANE010008635.1, forward strand.
ATGATCATAGTAGTCGAGCAACAATGAGCCTAATCTTGAACGGTAAGAATAAGGGATTGAAACCGAGGGAACTAGCAGAACCTAATACCGAACCAAGGGAACCAATAACTGCTAGTATAAGCTCGAATATTGTGATTGTGACGCCCATGGCACTAGAATTGGATACAAACGCCCGAGCACGCAACCAAATAGTGGAACAACCAGCAACACAACCAGAGAGAGTAACCTGTTATCTAAACAGAGGAGTGGTTAATGAAATTGGATATGTAACGACTGGATTGCCGGTCAACCTGATGGACGTAATTGAACAAACGCTGGGTACACCTAGACCACTCCGAATTAGACCTACTGAGAGCCCATTGACGCGAACCTCACTACAGAATTATCAGCGATCACATAGCAACACCTGAGCTGGCCACGCACCAACTAAACCTGCAAACTAACCGGCAACATAGTCTCGACACAGCACTGAGAATGATATTTTCAAAGGGTCCTATCGACGAAAAGGTAGAGCCCCTAATTCTTCAGGGATTGCCCAACGAGGAACGCTTGATATTGTTAGGTCCAGAGTTTGAGTTCGCAACCTACAATTATAACTTTGGGACCTGGGAAAGTACCCCGCTATTCACTCATACCCCCTCGGCTACGCCTCGGAAGAGAAAGGGTACTCAAAAGGGCTTTATTTTATCGGAGGGTCATGGCTGTGTCGGAGCGGATTTACCATGCCCACTAGTTGCTTAGAGCTCGGGCGGCTGGAACGGCCCAACTGGAGCGACGGCGGGACGCTGCCTATTGTGGCTGCGCCAGCCCGCTCAACACATCTGGCAAACTGACCCGACCGATGACATGGACGCAAGCATCCACGGTTAACCCAGACGCGTACATATCGTTCATTGACGAGGAGGAGCTTGAGAGCGAGTTGAATACATCGCGCAGTGACATGAGTGAGGACGAGTTTGACATGCCCGTTATTGTAACACTCGACTCCGACGACGTAGTTTCTGAACTTGATTCCCTCTCGGACAACGACGATCTCGAAAACGAACCATACATTGACACTAATGAGAGCGGCCGAGCAATACTGGCCAGGTCGGCACGGCCTTTCTCAAACCTATTAAGCCAACAATATACAGCAGCTGTAGGATTGTGGAGCCGAGGAGCCAGGTTCATGGGAATAATGCTTTACCTGCTTATCCTCCAACAACTGGGGCAAACTCAGGCAATCGCCACCCCATTTTCGGACCAGGTAGCACGTTTACGAGCCATGGTCAACCAACACGGGGGGACATTGATCGAACCGCAGGGTTTGGTAATCACCGCCTCGCGATCCACTTTCCTACCGATCGTTTTGCGATTGTTCCTAGATGGGCTACAACCGAGCAGGCAAGCAACCGGGATGGCCTGGTGTGTGTACACCCCCAGAGGTAAAACATGCCTGGGAAACTGCTGTCCCAACCCAAATTGTACTACCATGCCGGATTTACAACGTAAAGCTCAGGAGTTGGAACGGGAACTAAAGAGCACATGTCAAGGCGTGTTGGACACGAGTTACTACATGTCTTTAATGCGCGAGTACTGCGAAGCGAACGTTCATTTTTGCGAAGAGCCTAGGGCTCGGAAAAAACGGTTTCTAGCTGCTTTGGCTGAAGCTGCTGACGTAGTTACCGGATTCCTAGGGGTCGGAGTAGCTTTCACCAATGCAGTGCACCTAAAGGACCTAAAGAAACAGGTGGTCGCGCAGTCTAAGGTAATGCGGAACACTTACAACGTAGCTTATGGTAACTCGCAAGCGATTATGAAATTAACACGCGCTAATGAGGAACTCTACTCATTCCTACACCATGAAATGCCGGAAGTGGTTAGCATGGTAGAACAAGTATGGTGCCAGGAGCAGCGTTACATCACGGAGGTCCACCGCGAATTGGGGAACCACATGTTTCGCACTAGCCTGCGCTCCTCCGTAGACGCCGTCATGGGAGCCATGATGACTGGGCAGTTGTCACCAAAAGTGGTGGATGCCACAACGCTAAAGCGTCTATTCGAAAAAGGACCCGAGAATATTGCAAACCATACTAATACGTGAGCCGGCGCTAGCCTACCAGTTTGGACAGATTTACCCGGTACATATCGCCCTGGGCACGTTTAAGTTTGCATTCATTTTGAGAGTATCATTAGTTACGTCGGACGATGTCCGGCCATATTTTCGGATATACAATGTTGGTTGGAACGTACCAGAGCGTCGCGCGCCCATGAGACTACCTCTGCCGGAATACGCCACGCGAGTTGAACGGGCACGGTATGAAGTGTTGAACTTACGCGCATACAACACGCGACCCGGCATTGCTTTTTGCGAAGTTCACGCATTGGCCACCGATCATACGTCACGCTGCCTGGATTGGATCATCATAGGTGAAGATGCTCCCGACGGTATTCGCTACATATGCAAGAACAGCGCATTGGTCGGGCAAATGGTCAATCATACCGACGTTTACACCACCACTCAAGGGGTGCTAATTCGAACCGCTGAGCCCAAAGCCGTTGTGTCTAAGAAAAAACACCCCAGCCATGTCAACCGCGGAGAAACCATCAGGATGCCAGAAAATGGAGTGATATGGCTATCACACAGCAATTACACCCAACTAGTGGTCGGACCACTAATGCTTGCCAGCACTCTAGATGCTCAGGACGTCACCGTTCACATTGGACCCAACATCATTATACATGATTTCCCAGATATCCCTCTTAGGCTGATCACCTGGAGCTCATTAGAGAACGCCAAGGCTACGAACCTACAAGTCCAGCAAATAGCAGATGAGCAGCTGAAGAAGGTAATCGACTTTCCATATATCACCACCACTGGAGTAGATCCTTACCTATGGATGCTCATTGTGGTGGTAGTTGCTGGCATAGGGGCAATAATTTACTTTAGGAAGCAAGCTGGCTTCTGTCCTAAATGCATAACAGGACCCATACAGCGCTGGTGGCAACAACGACCATGTAACCAGACGGACCCAAGGAGACTTGAGTCAAGCATGAAAACTGGGAACGAATACGGCACCCCAGCCGCTGCTCGACCAACTGTCTCAGCCCCAGCTGCTTCTATATAACACCTAGAATTACGAGCACTGAGCCCTCGTCGGTCAGCTCGGATAAACAACACCAACGAGGACGAAGACGTCGTTCTGGTAGAGCCCACTGAACTATTTGCAGTGTCCGAGCGTGCGCAACGTAGAGGACATCGTACAGTAGCCTACCACCGGCAGGTCAATGCGATGCACCACATGGATGCACCGTTACTCATAAACGCCTTCATCTACGGTACACCAGTCCTCACGTTGATCGATACAGGCGCGGACGTCTCTATTGTATGACAATATCTGGTACGTAAGCTAGGCCTTCAGCCCCGTCCAGACGACTCAACGCGGATAGTATCAGCCAACAAACAGGAATTAGCATTGGACGGTAGCATAAGTGTACACTTATCAATTGGACCATTAGGGTACAGACTGAGTTCTTTGTCAACCAAACCGCCCTGTATCACTGCATTTTAGGAACAAATTTCATGTCCATACAGCCTAAATGCATCATCAACTTTAGCGAGCGCTGTTTAGAAATCGCAGTAAACGAGGAAGAAGCTAAGATATCCTTCGCAGGCTTAGAGCGCTATGATCCACCCTTAATAGCAGTGATGTGCAGAAAGCTCACCACCATTGAACCAAACACAGAAACATTTATAAACGCTATTCCTGAAATTGCAGATACAGGTGTAGGACCCGCTCTATTTGTCCCCGCTCCTGAAATGACTGACATCGCAATGGCACACGCATTGGTGCTTAGGAGTCAACGGACGATACCAATTGCGGTGATTAATTTCGGTAACACGCCAGTCACTATATACGCAGGACAAACAATTTGGCACATCGAGGCCATGAGCAATCCAACAATAAAATTCCTTAAGGACACTAATCAAAATCTAATACGATACGAGGAGCATAAGGAGGCTAAACAGCTCAATAATGTAACCGCCCACCCTGAAAGGATTATCCAGCATATCGAAGCGGGCAAACGCTCCATTGATCACGAACGGGCTCAAACAGTATTGAGTAAAATAGACTTCGATAGGACGTTACTGTCACCCTTCGAGTTAAAACAACTGAAAACTGCAATCGCTGAAAATGCAGACGTATTCAGCACGCATGATTTTGACCTAGGACGATACACCGAACACCGACACCACATAAAAACCGGGGATGCGAAGCCAATTAAGTAAGCACCATACAGGTTGGCTCATTCCTTACGTGAACCGCTTAGAGAAGAACTGAACAGTATGCTAGATGCAGGTCTCATAGGTCCATCAATTTCGCCTTGGGTCTCCAATAGTGTACGTAACAAAGAGCGATGGCTCCCTCCGACTCTGTGTCGACTCTCGGAAGGTCAACACGGTAGCAGAACAAGATGCATACCCACTGCCATACATAGTTGACATACTAAGGTGCCTCAAGAATACGAAATTAATGTCGCGTTTAGACCTAAACATGGGATTCTGACAGTTAGAATTAGATCCCGAAACCAAGGATAAGACATCTTTTATCACGGTACATGGCCAGTACGAGTATGTCCTGCCGTTCGGTGTAAACTCATCCCCTGGGGCCTTTCAACGCTGTATATCAATGATTTTGAAAGGACTCGAGTGGGAAAATGTTGAATATACATCGAAGATATCGATCGAGGCCCATCTGGTAAATTTGATTCTTGTTTTTGATCGTTTCCGTAAAGCGAATTTAAAACTCAAACCATCGAAATGTCACTTCGGATGAGGCAGCCTCAAATACTTAGGGCATATAATTAGTACCGAAGGTGTCAAGCCAGACCCAGAGAAAGCAATAGCCATAGAAGAATTTAAACGTCCGGAGACTTTGAAACAGCTGCAAAGTTTCTTAGGACTCGTGGGGTATTACCATAAATTTATCCAAAATTGCTCGGACATATGTGAACCATTGAACGAATTAAAACGCAAAGATACAGAATTTAAATGGACTCCTAGGTGTGAGGAAGCCTTCACGAAATTGAAACAAGCACTATTAGATGAACCGGTCCAAATCCATCCCGATTTCACGCAGCCGTTTATCCTACAAACGGACGCTTCCGGATATGCAATGGGTGCAGTGTTATCCCATAAAACTAAACAAGGAATCAAACCTATTGCATACGCTAGCAAGGCCCTCCTCGACTACCAACGGAGATACCCCGCAATAGAAACCGAGGCACTCGCAATTAGGTGGGCTGCCCTGCATTTCAAGCATTACCTTGTAGGGCACAAATTCCACGTCGAGACCGACCACAAACCACTTAAAAACCCTATTTTATAAACCACCTAGAAATTCACGCTTATCTCAATGGCGAAGTGAGCTATTACTCGAGTTTGGGGGATTCGAGATATTGTACCGACCAGGCAAGGAAAATGGCAACGCAGATGCTCTATCGCGCGACCCTAGATACGACCCATCCGCAGTTGAGGAATTAGGAGATACTTACGAAGTCCCTATGATGGGCCGAGGACGACCCACCGGACTTCGCCCACCAACAACCTGCGCAGCATGGGATCAATCGCACCTGCCGTATCCTGTACGTACTCTGGCACCGCTTGAAACGGGCGCACCGAGCCCTATAACAGGAAGCCCAATCGCTCCCCCAGGCCAGCCCAACCCCGAAGCAATCCCATTGCTATTGGTTGCGACACGCAAGCGACTACAGTACCCCCAGCAACGCTGACACAACAAGTCGCCACGCTGAGCGCTATCCCGATTAGAATGGGTCCGGGAGAAACCCCAGTAATGTCGGTGCGTACTACAACTATCTCGGGTTCTGAAGGCAGACCTCAGGTCCGAGGCCCTGAAAGACCGTTTCGTACCGAATCAGAAACAATGAGCCTAAGAGCAACCACACTACCAACAGAGCAGGAATTTGATAGGCTCATGAAATTAATGATGCCTTACGAAACCGAAATATTACCAACTGTCAGGATTGAGGACGCCCAAGACACTGACGAAAATATATATTTACCATTTTTTTCGGACCTCCCAGATTTTAATTTAGTGCGCCTCTTACCATATGTCCAGCGAAACGATCCAGAATTAGGTCCAATTTGGTGGTATCTAAATAATGAAACACGGGCCAAGGCCGAGCTAGGCGCACTGCGAATAGAAATGCGCGCACATTATTTCGAATTAGCCGCGGACACCAAGATATTGTACATGCACCAAATACATCCAGGGGACATAAATTACAAGTTATGTGTCCCGATCACATTAGTACAGCAAATACTCAAACACGAACACAACACCTTGCACGGAGGGCATCCTGGCCGTGACCGGCTTATAGCTAAATTAAAACAGTTCTACTATTGGAAGGGTATGTCGGAACACGTACAACAATGGATCAGGCGATGTACTCTATGCCAGTCCGCGAAGGACCCAATTTCTCGAATAACCACCGGATTGGGTAGGGTTCCGTTGGCAAATCAACCAATGTACGGTGTATTTGTAGACACACTTGATATTCAAGCCAGGTCGCAAGCAGGCAACCGTTATGTTATTGCATTTATAGATCAATTTACAAAATTTGCAATAGCAGTGCCAATAAGGCACCAGGATGCTCACACAGCCGCTCACATATTCCTATATGAGGTAGTCAATAGGTACGGAGCTCCCAGGGATCTGTATTCTGATAGAGGAGGTGCCTTCACCGCGCATATGTTCGAAGATCCGTGCCAGGAAATGCAGATATTTCGGCACATGAGCCTAGCATACAAGCATACATCATACAACATAATACATATAGCATACAACATACATCCGCAAGCAAATGGTGAGATCGAAAGATTCAATAGGACATTATTATATCTATTGCGAGTAAGTGTACCGCAAGATGATCACCACTCATGGGATGTATCAGTACCATTTTGCATAATGGCTTATAATTCTTCGATACACACAGCAACCAACTGTCCGCCATTTTTGCTAATGCATGAATTTTATCCTAGGTTTCCCGGAGAATACGATACGCATAGTGCAGCCACTGGATATACTGGGGCTCACTCCCATAGGGCCAACCCGCAGCGCTGGATGGCTTCTATTATGGAGCGAGTATACCACTCAATGAAAGCCGCCCAAGAATTAAATCGGCTAAGGTACAATAGGCGAGCTCGCAAACCACACTATCAAACAGGAGAATTAGTCTGGGTTTATAAGTACAATACCACACCAGGAACATCTAGAAAACTCACGCCTCGTTGGTGCGGACCATATGAAATATTAGGGATCACCCCGCCATGCATGCGTTTGAGAATGCATTCTAATCCGGAAGGTATGGCACATGTCGTGCACATTAGTAGTACCAAGCCGTGTTTTAGGGCATTAGATCTAGTACCCAACGTGGAAGACTGGCTAGCTCAAGTACACGCGTCCGTAATAGAAAGTTGTCTGAATGAACCAACCCAACGAATTATCGCTGATAGGGATTTTGTTACGGAAATAGAACCTGTAGACGAGGTGGCAGTACGTACAGTAAGAACAACAATCAGCGATAGTTCTGACACTGAAAGTGTCGAAATGTGTGATCCTAATGACCCTAATCTATACCGCCGAACATACGCCGAGATCCAAGCTGAGCAAGCGGCAATGGAACACATTGAGTATCGGACTGACGACTACGAACCTCAGAATCCAAGGACGGTCAGGAATCGGGTTCCACTGACTGATCTGGATAGAGAAACAGAACCATTCTGGCCACCAATAGCGCAGGAACACGTTACTAGTCGGAAGGCCTTCTCATAACCCATGCATACCAGATCTGGTAGCCGAGATACGCAGGTAGAATATGGATAACATACCGTGCCAGTAACCACGATGGAAAGAATAGTGGCTACCCGCAATTATGCTCGCTGTTCAGGACCACCCATTGTTTCAATCGCGACCAGCTGAACATATCATGGCGTCACGATTGCGAGTACCAATGGAAATATCAACTCAAACCGTAGGAGACTATACCACCATGCGTCCTTATAGCGCCCCACCAGCACCAGCCGACAGACCTATGTCTCTCCACCAATGGGTCTTTCGTGAACCGGCCATCATTCACCCACCCCCAGGGTCACCAGTGTCCAGTTACCTGTCGGATACCTCCGGATAGGGCACTACCGTGGCCGTGAGAGCAGCTGAAGCGCACGACGAGCGAACCAGCCAAATCTCGCAGGAACCATCTTCGGCCGAACGGCTCGCTCAGGCAGGACAGGAAATATCAAGCAGTGGTTCTAGGACACCTAGCACGCAACAGGGAACCTATGGCTCACAAAGCGAACTAACACTTGCGGTATCAAGCGGTAAAACACCAGCACCCCGGAAGGGAACTGGTCTGCCAGTGACTCTAAATACTCCTCTTCGCACAAGAGCATCGCCGCAAGAGCGAGGAAAGGCCCTTGTCGGACGGACCGCTCCACGAAACAAGCCATATCGGCACAAGGAGGTTCACCCATCCAGTTCGTTACTACTGAACATGCTTTACGCTAATTTATATAACAACTTTGGATTTTTGAAGTTAAAACAAATAATGGGATGCACATCTACGGATTTAACGGCGAAATTTCACACAAATCCATCTTTCTATTTGATTTACATTCTTACCCTAAGTAAGGAGTCTAATAAATCCAAAAAATTTTAAGAGATGTAACAGCCCGAATTTCACAGAATTCGTAAAGCGCATGTAGCACAACAAATTCGTATGGGAAGACGGGAATGGACGACGGATACCGGTGGAGTGTGTCCTCCATATGAATTGATATAATTGTGTAGTATTGTATTGATTATAAAAATAAACAATTGTATTTTATTTGTGTTATACTCGTAAGGTCACACTCCTCCACCCGAAGGTGCGCGGGATGATTTTGGCACCGAAAATGAAAGAAAAGTAACGGTTAGGGGTGTCCGGTCGATCCTCGTGAAGTTGCATTGGTGATGTAATTTGTGCATAAATTGTTTCGTATATTATATTGTACTTGTTGTGAAGGACGAGTGTGCGCTCGGAAAGGCCGGGGACCAACGGGTATTACAGGAAATTTTGGTGCTACGAAAAATGGTTGCCCTGAGTCTGGTCCCAGCGCACACGCCATGGGCCTACAATTAATTGTCGGGAGCTGCGGTGCGTTTATGCTCATTTAGTATACATATATGTGGAAGTATTTATGTGGGAAGTGGGCAGAGTAGTCCATCATTTTGGGATAACAAAGTACTTTCAGCTTTGGAAAAAAAGGGGCAACAGCGAATATCGTGGGACACAAAATTTCTAGCGTACTATTTTACGGTAGGGCACTAAAAGTCCAAATTTCGGATTTTCTACTAAACCTAGGGGAACGGGGTGACCAAATCTTATAAAGGACTCCCAAGAGGTGTTAAATTGCACAGGAGGGTCAAAAAATTTGGTTACCCTAAGTACTTACGGATCTCCGAACAGGCGTTTAAGCCTCCAATTTTCCACGCCTAAAAGGGCGCCCAAAATAATTACAATTCCCCGATTTTTGAGCCCGGTACACTTAGCGGGTCCTACCCTAACTGTTTAATTGAAAACCGGGGCAGCTCACCCCCTTGGGTCCGCTCAGGATCCCTAAACTCAAATGGGACACCAAAATTTTGGGTTTCTTGCGTTTAAAACGGCCTTCAGCGGACCTTTCGTGGGAGATACGATTAAATATTTAATCTAATCAGCAGTCGGTCTGCCAGGGCATGGTTCTGGTCCTGCCCCCGACCGTCTGCTGTCTTTCGTTCAAGAGATACCGGTAGAAATGTGCCGGCTCCTAAAATTTTGCCGCACAGACCAGCGGGCGGTTTTGTTTTTCTGGCAATTCTCGGCCACTACCCACAGTAAGTTGTTTTCGTTGACGATAGGACTTGTAATTTAGCTGGTGAGCGTCTTGTGTCGGGGCTTATGCATAGGGTACAGCAGCTTGTGGAAATGTTCGGTCGCCGTTTGAAATAGCAATTTCTTTGAAATGTTTTGTCTACTGTATTTTACTTATATACATATATAATCTGTCTTATGCCTACGTGTAGCTGCATCTCCGGGTTTTAAAGTTTTGCGCTGTCACTGGATTTCACTGGTTGTACGGAAAACAGACAACTTCCAGAAAAAGGGGGGGCAAATAAGGGTTATAAAAGGAAACGGCTCATTTCTACATTGGAGCCAGTCGAGCATTTCCAGCTTTGAAATTGACGGTTTTTCGGTGGTTGTCGCCGTGATCAGCGCGTTTGAAAGTTTTTTCTTTTTCTTCTCCTTTCGCTCTCGTTTTTCTCGCCCGGGTGGAGTCTTCGACCTGCAGACGCGTGGAAAGGTCCGCCCGAGGCTTTTCGTCGTTTTGGATTTCTTTTGCTCAAGGTTAGGTCAAGAGACAGTCCTTGCGGGTGCTGTGGCGTCCGTTGGATGCCTCGCGCTCCCGTAAGTGCTATGCCCGCGCTGCGTAGAGTGGGTTGAGTATCTGACAAAATTCTGGTAAAAAATCGTGACCAAATTGTGAAAAAAGGGAAACGTACCCGCGCTCGACTGGTTCCCCACCCCCTGGGTGAAGTCATTGTTAGTGCCCAGAGGTTGAATCGTTTAAAGTATTTCTACAGCGCATTATGTTGCCTAAAAGAGGCCGCGTCGTTAAATTTCGGATTAGATGGTTGCCGGTTATAACGCCTAGGATTCAAACGTTTTAGGGGCACTATTGTTTGACTAAGGGAATTTGAAGGTTACATTTTGGAGTCGTGTTTATCTCGGGTGGACTCTTCACACTGCGGACCCGTGGAAGAGGTCCGACCGAGGTGTTTCATAGATTTTTCGAGTTTTCGCTTAGGCCTAGACAAGGGACAGCCCTTGCGGGTGCTGGGGTATCGGCCGGATACCTCACGCTCCCGTAAGTGCTGCGCCCGCGCTTCTACGATTTGAGCAAGCCAATTTGAAAGAAAATTTAGTTTGGCACTAAGAACGGTGACAGAATTTCACATGATCAACGTGAAGGTAAAATGAAAGCTCGGATCTAAATCACAAATTTTCGGTTGAGGGTCCCGCGTTTCAAAAAAAGCCCGATTGGAGCTCATAAGACATCATTTCGTTACCCAACGGGAGCTGCAAATAAAAAGGGGGAGTCAAATTTCGGCCGTTTTCAAAATACTCGCTCATGTATTGTTGTGCCAAGGACCGCGCGCGTGGGCTCGGGTCCTGGCCTACCTTTGATGTAAATAATGTTATTGTTCCGTACATCCAAGTGTGTGACATGTTCGTTTTATGAAAGTGAGTTTATGTTTTTATTCTGTCAAGAAAAGGGAAACAAAAAAATAAACTTTTGGACTGTGAAATTTCATAGGTGAATTAGATTGATTTAACTAAGGCGTACCCTGTTGTAAGAAGAACGTTGGATCCCCTCTAAGGCACACTCAACGCTGTCCGACCCAAGCTCCCGGTCCTTTCTCACACGCCGTTCTCCCACGCTGCTCGCGCCCGTCATGCCGTTTTTCTGCTGCCACATCCCCGCACCCACTAGGCTAGTTTCCGTTTTACTATAGCTAACTTACGGCCACACCAATACCAAGTACAGTGGCACAACTACGATCAATTCAGCCTATCTGCAGCGCTCCCACTGGCTCCGCTCGCTCCTGCATCCCCGTCCGTCCCTCGTCAGCAATTAGTCTTGGTGCATAGAGTCCTAAGCCTCTTAAAGCAAGCGTTCATCCTGTGTTTCCCGAACACCCTCATATATAGAAGCCCGACCACGCTCAGCGAGTCCGACCCTAAGTCGAGCTATGATATTACAATCGTACCTCGGCGTCTTAAGGGCCCAAGGGTTACGGAATAATCTTTTGGCCCATTAAATCTCTTCGACAACTAGCCCGGCCGTTGGGGGATTTTCGGTCTTGGCCTAGGGTATTGGACCCAATGACGGAAAGTGAGGGAATTGCGGGTCAGCCTTATTACCTGTGAGCAGGCTTAGGGGATGACCCTCCCTCAGGGGGACCTCCATACCATTAGACACGTGGGCCAACATAGGGGCCAGGCCGAACACCCTGGTAAACCCACCGGCAGCCTGCTAAGCTAGGCGGTTCTCATCGGTCAGACCGGGGTCCACCGGGAAATCGTGTAAGCCGGGGTTGTACGGGCACCACAGGTGAAAATTAAGAGCGGTGCAGCTGGGATCCCTTAGGGCCACAACTGGTCCTAGTACACAGTTGCTATTTATTTTGCTCGTAAGGGTTTGTCTATTGCTTTGTACTTTTATAGCCAGCAAAACTGACAGTACTACTGACAGTAAGGCGATTTGTCATAATTTGTAGACAACCGACAAAGTCGGTAATAGATTTTGATTCTGCTACTTTTGTTATACATTGATCGGTAGTAAAGATGGAAGTCCGGTCGAGCGCAGTGCGGGGAGGGCTGAGGTGCGGGTATGTAGGGTCAAATAGGGTTGGGCCATACAACAGGAAAATATCATACTCAGAAGCGCAGTGCTATTGGTAAAGTTAAAACTTCTCAGCGCAACGGATTACAGATGATTGGCAGACTGTAGCACATTAAAATAAAGTGTACAAATGTACTCATGTATGTATTGTGTGTATTACTATCAGCAGAATAATAGCTGAGCGATAAAACAACCTATGTAAATGAAGACTAACATTGAACCATGCTTATGTTAGATTTTGTAGGATATATATTATATATGATTTAAAAAAGAAACAAAGCCGGGTTGGGTCGGGCTGACACGACTGTTGGGTCGAGTCGTGTGGGCAAACTCGACCAGAATTCTATCTTTAGTCGATAGTATATTTCATATATTTTTATTTCATTGTGTGGTGCCGAGAACGACAACCAACGGTTAGTATTATGTGCATGTGTGTTGATTTGAATGTTTGTTCGATCCTCAGTTTTTGGAGCTGACAGTTTAAAATAACATGAATTACAGATTCTACTGGAATACTGTGGTTCTAAATTAGAGGGAGTTGCGTTTGTAGTATTGATTGGAATGATAGTACCTTCTAGAAGGTTCTAGGAGTTAGGTAAACGCCATTGGTAAAGGAAGGTATTGCATCAGAAACAGGTTGCCAGGAGCCTCAATGCTGTTTGTCATTTCACCTGCTCTGTCAAATTGAACCATAAAAGCCACACTCACCATACAACTTTGACGCCGATTTCTATCATCATTTTGTTCATGGTTTTCGATGTTTGTCATTTCACTTGGTCTGTCAAATGCAACCATAAAAGCCACATACACCATACAACTTTGACAGAGATTTCAGTTATTATTTTGTCCATGATTTTCGCTGTTTGTTATTTCACCTGCTTTGTCAAATGCAACCATAAAAGCCACATACACCATACAACTTTGCCGCATATTTCAGTCATTATTTTGTTCATGGTTTTCGCTGTTTGTCTTTTCCAAATTCCACCATAGAAGCCACATACACCATATAATTTTATAGCTGTTTATTTCTTGTTCTTCAACTACGATGAATAAAACGCTGTTCCCACGAATGATTGTATATTACCTTAACAGTTCACCAAAAATAGTGCACAAAACGGCAACCAACGAAATTTGTATTTTTACTGCAAGAATCGTCAAATAGTAGAAGACGAATGCCAAAATTGATACCTCTATCCGAGAGAACAGGAATCGGAGTTCGGTTTTGTGCTTCTGTATCAAAGTGTCAAAAAATGTTAATAATATTTTTAATTGGATCGTGAACTGAAATCATGTACGACTAAACTTAGGATGATCTGGCCGTCCATCCTACGTTGCAAAATTTCGATGTGGAATCCACATCCATCGTTACGGAACAAATAGGAAATTAGATTCGGTTGATTGGCCAGGACTTGACGATTTGCGATCACCTAATGAGAAATCATTAATATTTCACTGTTTCGAAATAGGATTCGCCTCTGTTTGCGAATAAATTTGATATAATTTCGACGTTACAGTTGAAACGGTCCTATTATTTGTTAATTAGTGTGGACGAAAAAGACCCTTGTTAATTCACATCTGACCAACGTTCATATTCGCGAACGAAAGCTAGTGTTTTTCCTGAACGACTAGCTAATATTAGGCAGCTCAAATTAAAAACCAAGTTGGATGATCGGTGAGATCTTATTGAGCTCGATTGTGCATTTATTAGAAGTATAGATTTTCCACTGAGTATAATAAGTGTGTACACTTTTAGAATCAATTAATTCTTTTGCTTTCGTAACTGACGACGCAAATTTACACCCGTGGACTGAGAAATTTCATATAAATAACTCGTTTTTATTTAGTGTCGTGGTCTGACTCGAAAATTTGAGCCTAACGTCATAGCCTTGCAATTCCGCGAAATGCAACTTGAAGAAATATATAATTTTCGCAGGATTTATTTGTGAATCCTTTGGGAATATATATGTAGTTCATCTTTCACAAACACCAAGTAAAAGCTTATGGCTGCTATTTCACTGATAGACAGCCGCAGCTTCCACTCGACATCTATTGTAGCTTATGGTTTCTTAAGACGCAAGAGATCGGAAATTTCGAGCTTCTTATCGGAAACCTCAAAGCTTGAAAGCGGCACCGTAAAATAAAGCAACTCGGAATATTTATCAATTTGGCCCTATAATTGCTTAATACTAGTGTTTCCAGGTCGGCTTCTTTGCGTTCTGGGGATGTCAGCTTTCAAACTTGTAAATTTTTAAGAAAAAGTGTATCTTCAGATAAATTTCTTTGTTGTAGCCTTCTAAACGTTGGCTGTATTGTATACTTACCATGTGATTAGATCTGTGTTCATGTGTAACCACCTTGAAAACTGCATAGACCCAGTATATCCTTTTATATATATATCTATAAATTAAAAAAATTTTTTGTTTTCTAAATTTAACAATCTTAGCTTTAGGGTCTCTTACATTTAGAATGAACTTTACCTTTGAACCTATCGTAAATTAAGATTCTAACGTATTCTGAAACCGTAGAATTGCTTTGATCAAAATGACTAACAAGACAGAGTCACGATAACTGTTTTTGACTAATTATTACTAATTCTTGGTGGACATGGTGGAGTACAAGATATTCTAAGAAGGGTGTTACTAATCGATACAGTGATAGTTGATTTGGATACTCAGCCAGTATAAAATCATAGCTACACACAGACCTAACTCGGAACTACTGTTCACTGCCCATAGCACAAAAAGCGTACCTTGGGTATACGACAGACCCAGGTTTTAAGCACACAATTTTCCTTGAGAATTATGGGGGATTTGACAATCTCTTGGATTTCGGTCCAGGGAAACAGCTAATATGATAAACATATGCCGACAGAGCGGAAAGCTAGCACAATTGATTGAAAGAAAAGTTCTTCGGCTTCTAAGCTGTATAGTCAAACTCGTCGAAAGCTGATCAGCGACGTGCTAGTTTAAGAGCTAACTCCTGACTGACTAAAGTCTACACAATGGGTACAACTTCTAGACCTGGGTCGGCTCCATTTATACGGTAATTTGTCAGGCTAAATAATTTAGAATTGTGTGTTGACTTAGCCTGATAGCTTACAAGTTAGAATCAAGGTATTTTTCCGTTTTCGGTACATTTTGTTCCTCATGTAACGTTAGCTTGTACAGAGGACTAAAGTTTGCCAATGGTGGGGTCCGCTGAATTTTAAGCTTTGGGATATAGAGAAGCTTTATATTTTGATTCTTTATAGATGAGAGATCCGTAGCGAGCTGAACCATAATTTTAGTAATACTCCGAGCCCTAATCGATAAACCGTTGCATCTTTATTTGATCACATCTACAACGGTTTTCTCCTATAGCGGACTCCTAATTGTATAACAGGACATGCCAATTTACATTTTTGGCTCGCCGAAGACGAAAGACTTAGCTTGGTGTGAGTATATCTTAATGTTATGTCCAATGAGACAATATATAGGGACTGATTCTCGACACTTCTTTAACCTTTTCATGCCGGAATTAGTTTGTGTATTGTGCAATGTTTGACAAGTCAAGCCTGCGTCAGGGATCGAGCACGCGACGTGCGGTGAAACTTGTGTAGGCAAACCACTGAGCTATTTTGGAGCTGTTGCTCGGTTCTTGAAGAACCTAACAACGTGAGCGAATAACAGCGCACGTGCAACCGTAAGACGTACGACAAACTTCAGTAAATTTAGTAAACTCAACGACTCGCAATGCGCGTTTGGTCCATTTAGACCTAGTAGCAGTGAAAGGATTAATACAAATCTTGAATTTTACTAGGCCAGCCAATCAAAAGCGTTCAGCGGTTAAATATGTGCTTGAAATGTTCATCAAGTCCTAAATTTAATTTCTCCTCTGAGCAAAGCTGAGACCTGATTTCTTCGGTTAAAACCGGAAAGTTTTCCACCTTTTAGTGCATATTTTGTTCAGTTCTCACAGCGCATTTTTTTAAGCTTTCCTTGTTTTCAGCTCTGGTAAATTTGATATATAAAGACATATTCTAAATTTACGTTTTGGGAATTTTGTCAGAGGTACTTTGACCACTTTAGGATCCTCAAAGATGGCAAACTCCACGTCTTAAGACTCATAAGAACGTCACCAGTTTATATTCATACGGATAAAAAGTGAAGAATAGCGTGAGACTTGTCATATTGCCATGACCAAATTCGAGCTTTGGGCTAGATGTGATACATTTAAGGCTCTACGATCGGCATTTCTCTCAGAAGAAATCCATGTGGCTCAACTCGGGTCCAAAGGGCTAAATTTGGCGTTTAATTTTAGTTTCTTTTACTCTAAAATACTACTCTACTCTTTTACTCTAAAGTGATTTCTTAAATTTGACTAAGACTAGTTCAAAAGCTGAAGTATATATATTTCAGAATTGAACCAGTACGATCTTGCAGACTTAGAAATATGGCATACTCAACTTTCTAGTGAGCAACATGTTAATTTTTGTCTACGTTAGAAGCATCAAGTCAGAGCATGGAGAAAGTATCGATTCAAGAATGAAATTAAAGTAACCTACTCAAAACAGTGAACTTATACAATTTGGATCGGAACCTCTCGCGCTTTCATTATAAAGAACGTGTCCTAATTTTTTGTTCAATTTACACAACTGGGTATATTATTGTGTTATTTTTGTTGTTTTATTCTTATATTATTATGGCCATTATGCACACGCTCTGATATTTAGTTCAAAAGATTAATTGATTTAAGTGTAAACTGTACAGCTAACTAAGTTCATTTGATTTAAGTCTGAATTTAATTTTTTAATGAATTTGGTCAATTATTGGTTGCTCCGTGTTAGCTTTAATTGCATTGAGCGCCTGGACGGCATGGAACATCGGAAGGAACCGAACAAACTATAGAGATGTGTTGATTTTTAATGCTCAAGCAAATGCGTTCATTCAAAATTAGTATAATCATGGGCACTGCTCGCTCTTATATTGATGCAAACCGTGTGAAGCCACATATTAATTATATGCTTTGTTTCAATTCTGGAACCTGGTACCATTAGCTTATATCAGGTTACCAGTGTGGATTCGCTGTTGATAACATTCACCCATTTTGGATTTGTTATTACCCAACCGACTACAAGAATTACACGACATAATTGAAACATTACAGTTCGCTCATAAAACAACATTGGTTATGATACAGATCGAACAAAATTCTGTTTAAAACTGTAACCTTTAGATGACTGAATAAGCAAGCATGTTACATCAGCTAATAGACTTCATTCTTTTGGACTTTTTAAATCTTGGTTCAAAAAGTATCCTGTGCACTCAGGATTGATCTTTCTAAAATTTACCACGTTTTATAAAAATGTTTTAATTACCAGTATCAGGCACAATTGAATGGTTTGATTTATATGTAAGCTGACAAAACTCCCTACTATTTTAGTACTACAGTTGGAAACAGCTTGTGGATTTATCCATACAAGTTATGCAAACTGCATGAATACTAATACAAACTGAGAAATTTCTTTAGTAACTTTTTAAGTTGCACAATAAAAGAACAATTTTGATAACTATGTCATGAGTTTTTGCCTTAAATCTTTTAACCACGGTTGAGAACCAAATTTTGGATACAATTGGACATTCTTTCTTCAAAGTTGCCTGTTCCGCGTAGTAAACATAATTTTTGATGTGATTTTATATATTTGCCATGATGTAATGAAACTACAAGAGGTCAAAAAATATATGCATATTTCTAAGCCGACATTTGTGTTCCTACGCTATCGTGATGTTCAACTAAAAGGTCTATCGAAAGCATGAAACTATTCCGGCTTTATTAATGAGACACAAAATTTCCTTCCGCAATATACTATTCTAACTATTATTGTTTTAAAATTACGGTACAGAGTCTCCACATCAAGAACTGTACAGCTCCGGTAATAACTAATAATTCCCAACTATGAAGGTTCCGAAAGGCAAGGACCGGTCCTTCATGGTGCACCTGATGCAAACACAACCTTGAAAGCGTTCAGACAAAGCTGCTGCGACCAAAGAAAACAATATATAATAGTTCTATAAATATATATGTATATATAAGCTAAACGGAACGAAAAGCACAAGTAATAAATTAAAAATTAACAGAATTGAAACTTTGGGTCTTTTCTTTTAGCCCCCCCAGCCCGAATTTGATCAATTTTGAAGATACAGAGCTGATTTTGGTATCAATAGATTCAGCTCGATAAGGCGGTTCAGAAAATAACCATTTTACCAACATCCCTAAAAAATTTTTTCGATTTTTTGAGGTGCCAATGGTCCTCCTTGGGAAACCAAAAATTTTTTTCTTCGGAATATGGTCATGTTAGGTACCATTCGAATCGGTTTGATGAGAGAAATCTACTGGTGTGTATTTTATTGAAATCTACGCCACCGTTAGAAAGTTATGAGGGACCCAAGTAAACCTGAGGGGCTACGTTATAACGGTAGAAAAAAGAACAGCGTAGCGCGGGGGGTTCGGGGGGCGGCAGCCCCACGACTTAGGCTTAGGCTTAGTACATGGCTCATATAGGGACCTTAGCTTAGGCTAAGACTAACGCTTAGGCTTAGTATATCGAGAAAGGCATGGCCTGCATATTATTTCCGCCCTTCAGGTTTTCCAGTTGGGATGCGCCGCTGAGTCCAGATCCCAGTCCTGCACCCCGTGTACCGGTATCGGTGGCAGAGAGGCTCAACAGTTTTCTGCCATATTCGTGAACGACTTAGCAGATCCGTATAAAAATGCTCCAATCGATTGCTCTCATCAAACCGATTCGAATGCTACCCAAACATGACCATATTCCGAAGAAAAAATTTTTGGGTTCCCGAGGCGGGACCATTGGGACCTCAAAAAATCGAAAAAAATTTTTTAGGGATGTTGGTAAAATGGATATTTTCTGAACCGCCTTATAGAGCTGAATCTGTTAATACCAAAATCAGCTCTGTATCTTCAAAATTGACCAAATTCGAGCTGGGGGCTAAAAGAAAAGACCCTAAACTTTATTAGTGACTAAAACTTTAGTTGTCCACGCCACCGGAACCATAAACCGCATCCCTTTAACCATAGGAAGCTCGATATCTATGCATAGTGTACCACCCCGAATTTTACGGAATTGGTAAAGCGCTTACCACGCAGCAAAATTCGTAGGGAACGGAGGGAATGGACGACCGGATACCGGTGGAGTGTGACTTCCATATAAAATAATCTAATTGTGTAATATTGCATTTATTACGAAATAAACAATTGTAATTTGTTTGTGCCGTGCTTGTAAAGTTACACTCCACCACCCGAAGGTGCACGAGATGATTTTGGTACCGAACATAAAGGAAAAAAGGGTAACGATTAAGGGTGTCCGGTAGATCCTCGTGAAAATGAGCTATTCATGTTTTTTGTCAGTATAAATTGTTAATGTATTATGTTTGTTGCAAGAGACGGGTGTGCGTTTGGAGAGGCCGGGGGCCAACGGATATCACTGGAACTTTTGGTCGTACGAGAAAAAATGGTCGCCCTGAGCCTGATCCCAGCGCACACGCCGACTGATTATTATCAATTGCCAGATATCTGTTATGCGTATGATACACATTTATATGTATATATAGATAGGGTCGGAAAATGTCGGAACGAATTCAGAGCTTCATATATGCAGATCGATCATGTTTAGGTAATCAAATTTTGGCTTGAGAAATTAAAAATCGTAAGTATTTCCAGATATATATTTTCTAAGACACTTTTTTTTTGGGTTTAACACTAAAAGTTCAAATGTCGGGTTTCATACTAAACTCAAAGGAACGGGGGTGACTAAACCATATTAGGGACTCCATAGGGGTGCCAAATTGCACCGGCGGGTCAAAAAATTTGGTTCCCCTAAGTACTTACGGATCCCCGAACAGGCGCTTAAGCCTCCAATTTTCTAAGCCCAAAAGGACACCTAAACTAATCAAAAGTGATTTTTGAGCGCGGTACACTTGTCGGGTCTCACCCTAATTGATTAGTCGAAAACCGGGGCAGCCCATCCCCACGGGTCCGCTCAGGATTCCCTAAGCCTAAACGGAGCATCAAAATTTCGGGTTTATTACGGCTAAATCGGCCTCTAACGGGACGCCTATGGGAGATACGATAAATTTAGTAATTTCATCAGCAGCCGGTTAGCCAGGGCAAGATTCCGGTCTTGCCCCGACCGCTTACTGTTTTTAGATCCCGAGATATCGGCAGAAATGTGCTGATATCCCTATAAGAAAACAGCGCCCTGAGCGCCGTTATATTTTGATCTAAAATTTTTCCTCGCGCAGACCAGCGCGAGGTTCAGTTGCTTACGGGCTTTGCTGGCACGTTTCGGCCTTACTTGGCTGCTGGCATTATTTTTCTGCATAGACGCTACCCGGCGGTGATTGCTAAAGGCAAGTGTTTAATATGTTGTACGTCGTCTGACTTTTGTTTACGTGTATTTGTAAGCCGTTATATATATAGCCTGTTTCAAACTTAAATTTCAAATGTTCGGACAGCAATTAGGGACATAATGGAACCAAAACAGGGGGGTAGTGAAGGGGTATAAAATGAGACTGCCTAATTTAGCATTGGAGCCAGTCGGACAGTCTTGCAAAAGATTTGACGCGTTTTGTCGGCGGTTGTCGCCGTAGGTTTGCATTATTGACCATGCTTTTCGCTTACTATCGTTTTTCCACTGCCCGGGTGGGCTCTTCGACTTGCAGACTCGTGGAAGAGGTCCGCCCGGGGGTTTTCACAGATTTTCGAATTTTCTCGCTTAAGCCTAGGACCAGGGGCAGCCCTTGCGGGTGCTGGGGTGTCCGTCGGATGCCCCGCGCTCCCGTTAGTGCTGCGCCCGCGCTTCGGAGACTAAAATAAATAACATAAACTATAAAAAATTTTGCAATCCAAACGGGGATGTTCCACGCTCGAATGGTTCCCCTCCCACTGGGTCGTGCTTTTTGTTGGCACCCAGTGGGTGAATCGTTCAACTGTATTTTGTTTTGTTTGAAGGAGGGCACACAGATAGCTTCAGTCTGGAAATCGCTCGCCGGAGACTTATGTGGGTAAACACTAGAAGTCAAAATTTTGGGGTTTGTGCTTAGCTCGGGTGGACTCTTCGACCTGCAGACTCGTGGAAGAGGTCCGCCCGAGGCTTTTCACAGATTTTCGAGTTTCTCGCTTAATTCTAGGACCAGGGGCAGCCTTGCGGGTGCTGGGGTGTCCGTTGGATGCCTCGCGCTCCCGTAAGTTCCGTACCCGCGCTTCTGAGAACAAGCGAGACAAATTATGGGCAAAATTAAGGGTGGTGCTGAGAAATGTAGCGGGGAGTTTACATGATTAACGTAGAGATAGACCGATCAGGGTAAATGTTAGGTAGCCTAAGATAAAGAGCCAGCCTAAGGGCAGCCGCAACCATGGCCGATGATTGTAACGCCAGCGCCTTGAACCATCGGTTTCGCTCCCAAACTAAGGGCCTCGTCGACTCGGATGAGCCAGCACGGCTCACCAAGGAGTTGTTGTGGGCCCGGTGTCTCACAGTGCAAAGGCTAACACGGCTTTGCGTGAGAAGTTGGTAAAATGGGAATCTTCTTTCCCCGGTGGTCGAAGAGTTTCAGTAAACCGTGAAAATCGGCCCGATCAGCTAACCCCTGGCGGATCTTGGAGTGCCACTGGTTTCAGTTTGTACAGGCCATACTGGTTTTTAGGCATTAAAGAGTGTGCAGGACAAGCAGTGTATAAAGGAGTGGACGTGATCTTTCATCGGGGACCCAGGCACGTAGGAAATTTGAATTCGAGAACACGCTGTCGCCGATAGATATTTCGCCTGCCGTTTGTCGCGTTTAGCGTACGCTATGGGTCGCGGATAACCGATCACGACAACGCCCCTGGAAGTGACTACGCCCTCGAACCCCAAGACCAAGGCTCAACTAACAAATTTCGGGTCGAGGGTACCGTGTTTCAAAAGAACACAATTGGAGCGCGGGGATCGCTTTTCCGTCACCCAGGGAGTTTGAAAGTAAATGGCTAATTCACATCACGTTTAAAATCCTTACGTATACATACTCGGGGATAAGGGGCTCCGTGCGTGGAGCCCGAAATCTGTGGTATATATATTGTAACAGCCCGACTTTTACAGGAGCGGAAAACGCACTCAACGCAGAAAATTCGCAGGGAAAAAGCGGGAATGGAAGACCAGATACCGGTGGAGTGTGGCCTCCATATGAATTGATATAATTGTGTAGTATTGTATTGATTATAAAAATAAACAATTGTATTTCATTATGCCTATAGTTCATGTATGTATTTATATGTAGGGTCAGAAATTATCTGGACGAATTCACAGCTTCATACATACAGGCCGATCATGTTTGGGTAATCAAATTTTCGGTCCTGGAGAACTGAAATTTTGGTTACAAAGTTTCTAAGACAATATTTTAGGGTGCAAAGGCAAAAGTCAAAATTTCGGGTTTTCCGCGAATTTCAAAGGAACGGGGGTGACTAAACCATCTTAAGGATTCTCTAAGGGTGTCAAATTGTTCAGGCGGGTCAAAAATTTTGTTCCCCTAAGTACTTACGGACCCCCGAACAGGCGTTTAATCCTCCGATTTTCGAGGTCAAAAGGGACACCTAAAATAACCTGAAGTCCCCGATTTTTGGAGCCCGGGACACTTATCGGGTGCCTCCCTCACCGTTTAGTTGAAAACCGCCCCCGCGGGTCCGCTCAGGATCCCAAAACTCCAACAGGACACAAAAATTTTGGGTTCTTACGCTTAAAACGGCCTCTAGCGGTCCTCTCGTGGGAGATACGATTTTTATTCAAAATTCTCTAGCAGCCGGTCTGCCAGGGCATGATTCTGGTCCTGCCCCCGACCGCCTGCAGTCTTTCGTTCACGAGATATCGGCAAAAATGTGCCGATATCTCTCTGAGAAACCAGCGGCCCAAGCACTGGTATATTTTTCTTTAAAATTTTGGCCGCGCCCGCCAGCGCGCGGTTTTGTCTCCTTGGCAAACATCGGCCAAGTTTGTGTTGCTGCTGGCAGTTTACATTGTCACGCGACCACTCGGGGCTGGTTTAAGACAATATACATTGTAACAGGGCAACGTGGCGAGCTCTTGCTGTTTTCGGCTGTTGTGTTTATTCGACGTTGACACAACTTTATCATTGTATATACATTTACATTATATATATTTTAAAAGAGTTTTGAAATTCGTACTTATAGGGCATGTAGTGGTGAAAAGGGGGCAACGGTCGGTATAAAAAGAGACAGCGCGGCTTGGAAGCGGGACCAGCCGAGCCTTTGCATTTCAAATTTGGTTGGTTTTGGCAGTTGTCGCCATTTTTTTGGAAAACTTTCTTTTGCTTTGCTCTTGCTTTTCCCTTCGCCCGGGTGGGCTCTTCGGCTTGCAGACTTGCGGAAGATGCCCGCCCGAGGTTTTTTCGTTCACAGATTTTCGAGTTCTCGCTCAAGACTAGGACAAGGGACAGCCCTTGCGGGTGCTGTGTCGTCCGTTGGATGCCTCGCGCTCCCGCAAGTGCTGTGCCCGCGCTTCGGTGGCTTAAGGGGGTACTTTGACAAAACTGTGGTCAAAATCGAGACAAAGTGAAATAAAAGGGAAGGGTACCCCGTGCTCGACTGGTTCCCCGCGCCCTGGGTTGCATTTATTGCCCAGGGGGTGAATCGTTTAAAGTTTTATAGCGTGTTATGTGGAGGCCGCATTGCTAAATTTCGAGATAGGTGCCTGCCGGTTGCGATGCCTAGGATACAAAGTACGCTAGGGATATTGTCGTTCAAAGTTTTAAAGTATAAGTGACATTGTCATTCAAAATTTTTAGAATAAAACGGGGACGTGAGGGTCATAGTTTGGGAGTTATGATTGCCGCGGGTGGACTCTTCGACTGCGGACGCGTGGAAGAGGCCCGCCCCTTTAGACACGGGAACTGGATGCTGGGTTGTCCGTTGGATACCTCGCGCTACCGTAAGTACTGCACCCGCGCTTATACGTTTTTGAGCAAGACAAGTTAAGGGAAAATTTAGGTCGATTCTAAGAACGGTGGTAGAATTTTGCATGATCAACGTGAAGGTAAACTGAAGGCTCAGACCTTAATAACAAATTTTGGGTTAAGGGTACCGCGTTTCGAAAAGAGCCGGATAGGAGCTCATAAGACATAATTTCGTTATCCAAAGGAAGCTATAGAATGGGGGAGTTAAATTTCTGTCGTTTTAAATTACTCGCTCGTGTAACTAGTGTGCCAAGGACTGCGCATGGGCTTGGGTCCCGGCCTACTTTTGAAGTAAATAATGCAATGTTTTTACATACAACCAAGTGGGTGACATTTTTGTTTTGTGACAGTGTGCTCATGCTTTATTTTTTCCAAAAAAGGGAAAGCCAAGAAATAAAAAATTTTGCGTGTGAAATTTAGTAGGCGAAATAGATTGATTTAAAATCAGGCCCCCGTTGCAAGAAATGCGCGACCCCACTAAGGTGTTCAATGTTGGTTGATCTAGGTCCCCTGTCCTCGTCTAGCACGCTGCCACAATGATGCTCGTTCCCGCCATGCCGCTTGCCCGCTGCCCTATCCTTGCTCCCCGCCCAGGTATCTGTTTCGGCTTTGCTAGAATTAAATTTGGGCCACACCCATACCAAGTGCAATGGCACGACGACGATCACTTTAGCCTACCCGCAGCGCTCCCACTAGCTCTGTTCGCGCCCGCACCCCGTCCGTCCCTCGTTATCAACACGTCTTAGTACAGGTTCTTAACCTTATTAAAACCAATGTCCGTTCGTTCTTCCCAAAGATCTCCACATATATTAGCCCGAGTAGGCTCAGCGCGTCTAACCCTAAGTCGAACTAAGATAACACAAACGCTCCTCTGCGTATTCAGGGCCCAAGGGTTATGGAACAACCTCTCTGCTCATTAGATCCCTTCAAAAATGGGCCCTACGGTTAGGGAAATTTTGATACTGGCATAGGGTATAGGACCCAATAACAGAAAATGAGGGAATGACGAGTCAGCCTTATTACCTGTGAGCAGGCTTAGGGGATGACCCTCCCTCGGGGGACCTCTATGCCACTAGATACGTGGGCCACTATAGGGGCCAGGCCGAACACCCTGGTAAACCCGCCGGCAGCCTGCTAAGCTAAGCGGTTCCCATCGGTCAGACCGGGGTCCACCGGGGAATCGTGTAATCTGGGGTTGTCCGGGCACCACTTTGAAAACTGGGAGTGGTGCAGCTGGGATCCTTAGGGCCAGAACTGGTCCTAGTACATATCATGCTGTACATATTCATATTACCGCTTTTGTGTACCCGATTTGATGATATTTTGCGATGTATCGTAGTAAAACAAAAAAGGGAAAAGTAAATAGTTAGCGTGTGCATTTATTCTAGGCGAATTGGACTTAATTGAGTTAGGCGTGCTCCCAGGTGAATCGGACTTAATTAGTTCTAGGCGCAACCATTCCTAGATAAATGCATCGTCCTCCCCACTCAAGTTTAACGCTGTACGGCCGGCATTCTCAGTCCCTTCCCCACACGCTACCTCCCGGCAACTCTTCAAAGACTTTCGCGACCACTGTGCCGTGTTATTGGTGCCCCATCCCCACTCAATATTTAAACTCATTCCGATTTTAAGGCACACATGGAACATGGTCATGCTCAAGTTGAATAAACTGACACTGCTATGTATAATTAGGCCCAGTCCCAACGCTACACCTTACTAGACTCATCCGCGTTCGTAGTCCTGCCCCTGCCGCCTCAGCAACTAATCCTGGTGCATAGGTCTCAAAACTCCCGGGAGCAACCATTCCCCGCTACCTTTACAGAGCTTTCTAAGGGCCTTGGTTTAGGACCCAATGTCAGAAATCGAGGGAATGACGGGTCAGCCTTATTACCTGTGAGCAGGCTTAGGGCATGACCCTCCCTCAGGGGACTTCCATGCCATTAGACACGTGGGCCATCGTAGGGGGCAGGCCGAACACCCCGGTAAACCCGCCGGCAGCCTGGTAAGCTAAGCGGTTCCTTTCGGTCAGACCAGGGTCCACCGGGAATCGTGTAAGCCGGGGTTATCCGGGCACCACAGTGGAACTGTTATGTGGTGCGGCTGGGATCCCTTAGGGCCAGAACTGGTCCTAGTACATAGAAGAAGCAAATCAAAAAAATCGTAGTTGTTCAGGAACTATTAACAAAACTTTGACAAAAGAATTGCTTTTATTTCAGGCTGTAACAGTGGACCCTCTGGTAAATAATAAATTCTAGCAGGAATTATACCGTACACTTATATAATTACTTAGTGCCGCTCAGTTGTAATTTGTTACATGAAGAGAACATGTAAAATTTCCCAAAAAGTTCCGATTAGTCGACGTTCCCATGATTAAATATTGCACCAGAATCTAAAATCCACATAATGTAATCTATCAAACTCGCTCTATTACCAAGCCAACAATTCTTTACTTCTATCCCTTTACATAATACCAATACGCCAAATATCCACATCCCGCACCAACTAGAAGTGCCCACCCAGCGGCAAACCAGTAGTCTTCGCTTGCGCCCTGGCCCGAAATAATCCTCGCTAGTCTCGCTTTCAGGCTTTTCCTTTCATTCTCTTCGTTCTCTTGCTGTCGTTGTCGTATCGAGGTAATATGCTGTTGCATCGCTTCAGCTTTTCGTTGACGAATGCGTTGACGCAACGAATACGGATCGTGGCTAGTCAAGTCGCCATCGTGGTCGTCATTGGCACCCGTATTTGTTGTAGTCACATCATTGTTGGTCAAACCAGCAGTATTAGAGCGCGATCTTCCCGGAATGGCGTTGTCTTCTGCTTCAGGATTCATTTGATGGACACGCGAGATTTAGTAATACACTTGATTATCGAAAAACTCCGTTGATTAAATATTTTTTCACATATAAAACTTAATGAATGCCTGAAAATTGTGGGTTTTGTGAGCAGAATATATATTTCTGCAATTATACTGTGAACAATTGTAAAATAAATCATAATGGTAACTATTTACGGTCGCGCTTTACCCTAAGTAAATACCAAATCGAAGTGATACAAGAAATGCTTTGATCCAATTCGAGGATCTTGTAGCAAAACGGTAGGTACTGGTCACCATAGAATCATGACTATATAGATTGTGATACATCCTGTTCGTCGTACAGTTAATTACTTTCTATCTTCTGCTGTACAATTTTTCACGCATAAATTTATGCAATACTCCCTTTGTCATGGTTGTTTTCCACTCAGTATCGCTTCTTCTGATCGTTTAGTGTTAAGATTATGAGACTTACTTGTTCGAAACTGTTTATAATATATATTTAATGTTCAGAAAATGTCAAAAAGTCGGTAGGTATGTCCCGTAACTTTGGCCTTGACGACATGGAGGTCTTCAACCGTGTTTTGACCTACGTTTCAACGAATAAGAAAATAAAATGCAACGCATTAGTATTTGTTTATGAAGTTTGCCGTTCCGTCAATGATTTCGAAAGGGTCGTGAAGAGTTTTGCACCGAATTTCAAATAACAAAATTCCTTATAATTTTCGTGAGAAACAGCAAAATAAGGTTCATGAGGACATATTTAGGTTTAAATACTCGTTAGGCAAGCCTGGAGATATTTATCACACCAGGGCCTTGAGAAAATACTTAGATTTATGTACATGTTTATTGTCAAATTACAAATACTGAACACGCAGCTACCACTGCGACAGTTTCACGAGTCCCTAAAACCAACTGCGATAGCATCTACCGACCTAAATGCTGCGTTCGATTCTATTCACCGTCCACTACTATAAGGGAACTGACTCTTAACTAAGATCATATCGCATATCAAATTCACGTCCGATCCGTCTTTCTGTACTCACGAACGAAAATCAGTTTTCTAAAAGTGAAAACAGGAATACGGCAGAGTTCAATTCCGTCTCCAATTCATTTCATATACACCCTAGATTAGGTGATGCAGAATTCCCGAAGATGAAGTAACGTTTAACAGTGTCTCAGTACGCTTCACCGACGCCTATGAAACTAAAGTGCAGCTCAAATTGAACAGCTGCTCTAGTGCATCCCCTCGGCAAGCATTTCGACAAAACAAGTTACACAGAGATTGGCTCCTTAGCGCCTAGCTTTTGTGGAATCCAGCGCATCAGTCCAACTAAAATTTTTATGATCATGGCAATGCTTTCGGTCCGCCAGTACGAAATTGAAAAACGACCTGAGAAACAATGCGGCATCCAACCACTGGAGGCGTTCCAGTACTTTTACATAGCTTTTACAGCCATAGGAGTCTCAACGAGATATAGTATCGCATAAACTGAGCTGAGAAAACGTGGCAACCGCACTCCTTAACCATATTGTTGCTGTCGGTACATATTTCGCCCACACGGTTCAGAATTGGTGACAGAACCCAAATCATTTTCGGCATTACTGTTTATCCTACCGAAAACTTCAAATTTATGCTTCAACACGCCCAAAACAGATCATCGAAGAAACCCACAATAATTTTACTTTCGAGAACTTATAAAAATCAAGAAAAATCACAAGGATCAAAGCATAACAAATGTAAACGACGACGCCCGAAAAAATAACCTTGAATCGCAATGCGACCCAATGATGACTGAACTGTTCTTAAATTTTGATCGGTATTAAATAAATTTTCCAAAAAATATCAATGCCAAAAACAGAATTTAACACCCTAGTTTTAGATACAGGTCAACAATAATAACAGTTTACACATATGCGATAGATACATATATATACATATACATAGAGCGATTAGCGTAAATAATTGCAGCAATGTGTAAAAAGTTACACTAAAAACAATCAAAATCAGGGGAAAAATTTAGTAAACAGTTAAAAAATAAACATAAAAACATTACAATTACTGTAATTTATTATAGAAAGAACAAATACATATATCACACATACTATAATTACTTTCTTCTAATTGTACGCTACAGAACCGCTCAAAACTAACAATGCATACGTCACACTAAAGACGGACATCTGAGCTGTTTTGTTTCTGTACGTCCCTGTCATGTCTTATCAGCGCATTATAAATCAGTTTATATCGATCTCTCTATGTTTTCAAAATGTTATAACCATTTCATATTTTGAGTAATGAGTGCTTTACCACAATATAGCTAGCTATAGGAAATTCCAACAATCTGAAATATATATCACAATTCACCCAACTAGACATCGAGAGTTTATAAGCACTGCAACCAGCTGATTTAAAATTTATATAATATTATATTCCTATAGAACTAGCTCATAATGCTTCTGACTCGACGGCTTTTTCTTA
Organism: Trileptium ribeirensis; assembly: GCA_030248225.1. Classification (NCBI taxonomy): domain Eukaryota; kingdom Metazoa; phylum Nematoda; class Enoplea; order Enoplida; family Thoracostomopsidae; genus Trileptium; species Trileptium ribeirensis. The sequence goes on from JASANE010008635.1 coordinate 41,271, forward strand.
TTGTGTAAACATTTTCTGCGTATATTTGACACTTTTTCGTGTTCAACAATTTACACACTATTTCTATGGTATCCACGGCCCATGTCACCTTTAGTAGCGACATGTTATAACGTTAGAAAAAAGAACAGCTTATAGAGCAGGGGGTTCGGCAGCCCCCGACTTTGACTTAGAACAATGGGTTATATAGGGACCTTAGTTAGGCTAAGACTTGGGTTTAGTACATCGACAGCGGCATAGCACGCATTCCACTACTTCTCCTAAAAGTTTCACTGTCCGTATCCACCAAACCAAAATAAATATCCATACGTTATGTTCGAAGATTTGTCTAAACCTATGACACTATTAATCAACCTTATAATGGTACCGTGATCGTAATACTTCTATATATATATATATTGTACAGACATATATTTAGTGAAAAATATATGAATAGTGTTGTGCAATTAATAGATATATTTTAGAATGTTTTGTAAACTTAGCCGACGCAGAAGCCACGATTTGAAAAATCCTGAAAACTTGGGCTAAATCAGACTAGCGAATGTATCGATTTTACATGATTCGCCGAAATTTAACGTTGCGCCTATGCTCCTATTTTGGTCCAGACACACCCAACGATGTGTTATATTACGTTGAGTACATTCTGTTCCATTAAGACCATAATATCTGACGTATCAAGGCTGAATCATACCTATTGCCAAATCCATGCTTCTCAACTGTTAAAGATATAGTCGAAGTAAAACTAAAAAATCATGAAAAATTACCCCATCTCAGCGTAAAAAATTTCAACTTTATCAAATTTAAATCTCATGGAAAAATAATTGTAACCCCCTTTGCCAGGTAGAACTGATAGCGTCTTGGGTAGAGAAACCAACCCGATATTACGTCCAATTAATACATCTAGGATGAAGCCATTGAGTATTGAAAATACATACAATTATACATATAATTAACTTATCACCGAGCCACATCGTGTCTATATCAAATTTTATGTCTTGAACTAAATTTAACTACAACCAATTAATTATTTAAATACGATGGTGTGACAAAACCTACAAGATATTAAAATTACACGTCATTTTCTGCTTATTGCTTGTCTCCGCATTGTAACCTAGGGTATGTTGCTGCGTACCTAAAACGACAGAAGTACGATTGGAATAGAGAAATAATACAGAGAAATACAAAAAACAACACACAAAGAAAGCGATACAACCCAAATAATATTATAGAAATCAGTATGTTACTATGTAGTGGAGCTTATGCTATGCCGACATCCACTGCGTCCGGCTCTCAACCATTGTACAAGTGACGCCTGGGGCAAACTAGTGCTGCCTTTTGGTGCAAACTCGGGGTAAACTACAAAAGAACCATGGGTTTCGTTCCCAACCGACGAAATTATCGGGTAGTGATTCGGGAGCGTGTCGGCAGAAACAATCGTGCCTTAGCCCCTTGTCCATAGCAGAGATGCCACATACTCTGACTAACCTTGGCCTTGAACGTGCTACCAACAGCTTCTCCCTTCAATACTCTAACCACTCCGCCGCAATACATATAAAAAAACTGCAGGAAGCTTCGAAGGGCAAACTAAATACCAGACGAGGTAAAATTTTATATTCCGGCATTCTTTACTATAAAATAATGTTATATTACAAACCAAGTTATAAAACTCGAAACCAAGTTTCTAACAATTATTACAGTCAAGAATCGCATCGACTCATCAACTTTTTCATCAAGAGCAACGAGATGACAAAAATTGACGTTTTCGCAAGCGCAACATTAGCTCAATCCGTGGATGGGACGTCGAACAATGTATTCCACGGGTAAGTCCCGGATTGACAATAAATTAGCATTGAGCATAACACGAAAAGATAATATCGCACTTACCAAAAATCATAAAAATTTATGAAAAAGTTGAAAGATTTTGTACCGCGTGTTTATAGAATAACAAAAAGCCCATCCAAATATTCCCAATCATTATTTATGCACAATTTTAAGTATTTAAAGCGTACCAAGAAACTTAGTTTATTACACACGTTTAAAATAATTATGTCCAGTTTGACCCATTGTTAACCCTGGTTTAGACTAGGCTGTAGCCTTACAATTTTTAATCACGGGAATCGGTACCGCAAGCTGACATCATACTCAAGACGGAAGTTCTTGACATGGCCAAGGTAACCTGTTCGATGCGGAAGTCAAACTCAAGGCTGTGATGTCGCCGATACATTAATCCTAAAGCCGGGGGAATGCGCTGATCCCCGAAACCCCATGCGAAAAGCTGTTTCTTCTACAAATACGTCAGACCCTAAACGTGACGTGGGCCCTCAATGATCCCAGCTTTGTAAAAATATCTATAACCCAGGGAATAACCGGAACCAAAATTTACCGGAACCGGAACCGTCCATTTAAACCGGATCCGGAACCGGAACCTGGTCTTCGAAATTTATATATAGTAAAACAGATGATGGAAGAAATGAAGGTATAGTGGATTCAAAATGCATTAAAAATAACTTTTACATTAAACTTAATGTATTGCGATGGTATTATTGCCTTTCTGAAACTTTAAAGAGACTGAGGAAGCTAATAATGTTTATTTATCGATCAAATATGTCGGTTTTTGGACATTCAGAGCAAAAAATGTTTTCCACTATACACCATTGCGTATACTGCGTCAAATCGAATGTGCTTACAAAGCTTGGAGCGTAGAATACACACTTTCGCTCTGTCTCCAGGCGCCTCCCTTTACTACACATACGTTTGTTGCATGTTCTTCTGTAGGAAACTTAAAATTATTGGTTTATATGATTCTAAGAGAAGATAATAGATAGAAGGTAATTTTCTGATCAGTGGTCAGAGACACTGTTTAGGCTAGCGTTGGACAAATCGTGCCCGTCAGTTAGATCATAATGATGATAGGTAACTTTCTAATCAGAATGCTATATATAAATGAGACACACCGTGATGCTGCTCGCACAGTTTCAATAAATACAGTTCATTGCCAAGAAAGCAGTTTTTAGCTGCGTTGCAGATAACGTTAGTTTACTTCAATTTAGACTGATTTATCAAGTTTACAAGCGCACTGACGGGTGCTTGACGCAATTTATGTTAGCCAAGCATACCCTAAGTACTTCTGCGTCAGCCATACTCTGTTACCGAGTTGGACCGGTTTAATTCTAACGTATCCGACAGACTTCTGGATGTGTAAAATAGCTGCTACAAGCATCGACCTGGTTTTGATTTAACAAACTCCTGCTGGTTATTATGAAAAATTCCTGTTCAAATTATGTGCCCTACTTACGTTTCACACGGCAAATTGGTTAGTTAATCTTTTCTTTTGCTTGGTTGTATTGGAGCTTGATCATTGTATAATATATTACATATGTTTGGATTACAGGATGAAGCAAAAAACGTGGAAAATTTCCAGCAAAATTTTTAAACCGGAATTCCGGTTCCGGTATGGTTTTTGCCCTTTGCCGGAACCGCAACCGGAACACGATTTTCGCCGGAACCGGAATTCCGGTTACTCCCTGCTATAACCGTATTTTAACACTTTGCTGTTAGTCCATCTCTCATTGCGGCAAAAACCAACTATTCTTGCTTCAGCATCAACCGCAAGGACAAACAAGATATGTCAAATGCATTATTTTTCTCCCCACACTCCAATTTACTCATATAACCCATTACAATCTTTAACACCTATTAATATTATAATATTCTGTGCCGTCAGTGCTGAATAAATTTCCCCTTTACTTTACTCATACTAAACTTATTTTACCAATCAAAAACTTCATGAAACTATAAGTCACCTACCCTATGTACGTGCATTATTCTAGGAAAAAATATAATCATATCGAAAATACCAGTAGAGTCATGTTTGTTGATTAGTTCTCCAGACTTATTTAAAAATACGCGTCTATGAAGTAGCTTTCTGGAAAACATTTTAAAAAGAAACTCTGAATTTAATGCAAAACGAGCCTTTGATGTACTTCCGCACAAGCATTTCCGCAAAAACAACCACAATATATGAGTAATTATTTCGAAAAAAGAATACAGAATTAATTATTATACATTGTAGCTGTGAATAATAAATTATAATATTATCATGTTCAAGGCTTCGAAAAAAACCATAAAGAATAACAATTATTTCTTTCTGATGACAAAAACGTACCCAAAAGATTATTTATGCGCTATAGCTATTGGGCGTTGTTAGTACAACGGCCAAGGTATGTAACCTTGAGGGACCAAAGTATAATGCATCCAATGCTGTTCTCGACATACTAAGACTAAACTTGGGACCTTATATGAGACACGCACTAAGCCTAAGTCGAACGGCTGCCGCCCACCGAACAGCCCACCTAATAAAATCCACCTTCGTGACATTTAGAAAATCGTGTTTTTTAATTCAAAATCGAATCATTTTGCTTTGAAACACCACGATTGTTTGTCTTCTTAGGTCTTTTAGGTTCACTTTTAATAAAATCGATTCGTAACGTTGCAACAACTAAAGCTATATCTCTTAAGACACATCCCACTCGACCACCATTTGGAAGTTGGAATAAGTCTGTGGACACTCGAATCATTCATTTTAGCTGTATTATTTCAAATCAATACCGGCAAAACAAAAACAATATCACTGTAAAGTGTGACATTTAGTAGAACAAAAGAAGAAAATAACAGTATTAAACATACCTTAAAATGTTAATCTAGAATATGATAAGCCCATTCACTCATTTAAAAACACATTTTAGTATTGATAATCCGCATGACATTACCCTACCATTACCGATCCGAAAACTCCTCAACCCGTGGAACATTGTTAGGTATCCGCCGCAAAAATATCATCCCCACTAGTTTCGAGAATTGGGGAAGTTACATCGTTAGCAGTTCCATCAGCATCATCTGGCGATAGCGAGCTGTGTTCGATTGCACCATGGGTTTGCGCCATGTCCTCGTGTTGATGATCAAGGCTACCAATCTTGTCGTTCTCGCTATTCGTTTCTGGAATCACCTCAGTACCGGATGTAGACGGTGACATAGTATCAGCATGGTGGTCTTCGACCAAAGCTGTTTGAGACAAAGGTCCGCCGGTATGAGTTATCTCCAAATAGTCGCGCCATAATCCAACTTCTAAAATAAAAGTTGTAATAACTACTTTTAGATTAAATCATTGCGAATAAATATACGTTAAATTCCGGTGGGAGACGGAATTACCAGTAATTTTTAACGCATCAAAGAGGCAGTTGATCACGCTTGGAGTTATAATTAATATTTGACGTCTATTTATTTTCAATGATGTCGCCTAGTAATCCTTTAACACCCAACTACAGTACAGTGAACGCTAAAAATAACTATCGCTCGATCGAGACTTGCTCGAAATAAATTTGTTCTAAAAATAGAATTTATTGTTACCTTAAATAGTTTGGATTTCTTGAGCTAGCCACTCGCTCGCTCAAAACGCGACGGTCATTCCTGGCGCGTACTGTAGTTTATGCATTGTGTACCGTTATAAAAACTCTGGTGACGCCAGGAATCGACCTCAGGCTGTGGTGTGCAAGCAGCGTGCGCAAACCACTGAGCTATTGCTCGGTTCTTCAAGGAACTTCATACAGCGAACGAATAACGACGCACGTGCAAACATACGAAAAAGAGATACTCGGCAATATGCGCAGCTGTCATTAACGCAGGTGAGAATTAGTTCATTATGAACCATTTTCGATGACGCCTATCAGTTTGCACTTTTAGTCCGTTAGTTACACACGATACCACAGTCTTCGCTTGTCCAGATCTCTGTTGCGTAAAGTTGACGGTCCGCGATTAATTTAAAATGTTGACTCAACAATGTCATCAAAACACTGATTAGATTTTGAGCCCGAAGTTACTAAGGCAATCA
>JASANE010008636.1:0-21364 GCA_030248225.1 Trileptium ribeirensis
CTTATGTGCGTATTACTTCGTTCAGTTACGTATTGCTGATCAGGTCGCTAGATCATTACCAAATTATTATCTCACGGTCATAACTTTCTTAGCTGCAAAAGCTGATTCTAGAGTCTCCTTTCACGTTGCTATACCAGTAACAGCACATATTGTGGCGATAACAAGTCACCTGGAGACACCGGACGCGATGAGTTTTGTTCGCATCTTTTGATATACCGGTCAGCCCTTGAGCCAGGGTGTCTTCTAACATGTTACAACACCTTACAACTCTGCATTGCTGTAGTGATTAACAAAAATTTTGTTGAAAAAGGCTTGTGGTTTCCTCACAAGAAGAATTGCAAGGTAAAATTCGCTAAATATCTGTAAGAATTTTTATATTCCCACGATCTATACAGTAGAACAAAAGTGGTGTGGTTTTAAATTTGGAGCACTACATATAACGTCTATAATGTTATTTTGATCAAAGCTCTGACAGCTATTGCGATCACCACACTAGACAGTTTTATAAAATTGTATATAAAATACAAAGTGTGAGTAAGTGATAAAGTCCCAACGACCGATCAAAACGTATCGCGCTAGGTATAATTTACCACGAAATTATTTGGCTAACACTATGAAATAACCGGCATCTCCATAAACATAACTGGGTATATTGATGCCTGTGTTCTTGGTTCTAAGCCTTCTATAAATTCGAGTCTGTTTAAGTATATATTCTTGCAAAAATACTTAAATCTAGTTCTTTTGCAGGATTTAGAACACTATGGCTATTTGTATTGCGGTTACTTTTTGACGGAATACTATGTTCAGTAACCGCAAAGGTTATTACAATGAGTTTAATACTTGTAAACAGCATACATATTTTTCAACATACCGCCTAATGAGTATGTGATAAGCTTGAATTGAACGCAATATGTCAAAATACGAATGGTGCAAACCATAGGCTCGAGAAAAATAACAGCGGTCAACTTTCAAATATTGGCTACTTTATTTAATTATGCGTAATTTGCAGCAGGAATACTTGAAGAAAATATACTGTTGGCTGCAAGAGTTCAACTATTACTGATTTTCGTTAAGAAATAATGAATGACAGGTCAGTGGTTCGTGCTCGACAACATATCGGTTTCTGTTCACGACCTCGAGACAGCTTCAGTATGTCGAAAATATGAGAAAGTTTACTTTTCAAATCTTTGACTAACGGCGGAACTTTAGAGTTAAACAGTGTTCTGCGACCCTGTTATTACAGTTGATTTACAGTTTGAAGGCATGGTTTCATCGAAGTATATAAAATTATTGATGATTTTAGTGAAAGGCACCAGAAGTATCAGATAACTTGAACGCAACATGAACATAAATTTCATATCAACTATGTGATAAATGATACGTGTGTCACAGGAAAGAAACTGAAATTCTCTGAAATTTTGAACCAAATCACTGGGGAAAATATTAAAAATAATGCTACACAATATCCTCAGGCAAGTTATGATATCACAAATTAGAGATCTCACCTTACCTGCAATTTCTTACAAGTGTTACCGAAAGTCCTGAATCGAGCTGTTAACAGATTTAAATTTTTTGATGGTGATTCAGCAGTAATCTTTCATAAACGGAAGCTCGTGCAGTCATTTATAAGCACCAAGCCTGGCTATTAACCATGCATACGATAGCCCGGTTTAAAAATAAAACACAGCACAAAATGACCATGAACCTATATACATTTGTTTGAAACATCTGGCATGCGAAGCAGTAGATGCTGACATTACCTGATTGATTTTCAAATATAATATATATATTTGTTGCCTTAATGCGAACCAAGGCGTAAAGTGATTCAACAACCTTATTATTAATATATGTTAGGATGTTCTCGAAATATTGTACGAAATGCAACACGTAAAGCGGTGTTCATATTGTCAAGCTTTCAACAGTGTAAGTAGGCATTGTATATTTCGCCGAAATTGTTGGCTATTATCAACTAACAAATTACAGAAATTTTCTTATCTTTCAGCCGCACTTCAGCTAACGCAAATCGCGGAGCTACTTTAAGGTAACAACAGCGTTTCTATTCATTACAGCGCAAGAGTTATGGTTTTGTAATGAAACTTGCGCAACTTCAATTTATCTGACAGTTTGGTGTAACAAAGAAAACGTTTTAGGGTTAATCATGACTAGAGAACTAGTGGAAAACATTAACGCCACATGCTGTGTTTGAACGGCACTTTTAAATTAGCAACCACGGCATGTAGCGCGTAAACAAATCCCAGCCAAGAATATGGGTAAACCTTGTGTATTTTAAGGCATATATTATTCGATGTTTTAAAACTTTTGATTGGTTCTGATAAATCCTTTCGTGTTCAGAGCATACCCGTATTGAGTTTTGATTTGGCTAAAAATATTTTGACATAAATTTCGTTTAAATGTCTAATTACTGAGGTATTAACTGACATGCTAATAGTTAGTAGTTTTAACCGTTGAGGTTTACGGCTTACGGTAGCTGTAAGCAGACATTAATTCAGAAATATAACTATGATTGTTTTTAGCTTGAACGTGGGAATTATAGCATAGTAGGTATGTCTAAAAAATGGTCATCGACCACAAGCTATTACACAAGTTACGAGCAGTTACAAAACAACAAAAATTTTGAAATTGCTGATTTATTACTGAAAAATTTAACCACTTTTTGTTGTAAGACAGATTATCATGTTATCCAACTGCAGTATACAGTACTAAAAAGCAATATTTATTAGAATGCTTATACTCGAAAACTAATTGGCGAAATTTCCTGAATTTATTACCGTTGAATGCTATCATAGAATGGCGCACAAGCTAAATTATTTGCCAGTATCTAATTTTTGCTTGCAAGCAGTGTTTGAACAAATACCTTATCGCGGGCCTTAATCAGCCCGTAGTAGGATGGTATCGTCTACCACATAGTAACGGATAAACAAAATGAGTTAAAATTTTCATAATGCACCTGGCATACCTGTGGTTATAATATATCGAATAACCTTTTATAAGACAACAATGGTGTCACAACCGCATATTTTGGACCAACACATTTCCTAATGAGTTGCTCTAATTTACAACTTGAAATTGGTTGCTGCAGTTTCGTTCAACGATTCATAGCACGCACACCATTTTGGTAGAAAGCTTATAAAGTAAATATCACAATAGCAACCTTTCTACCGTGGAAAAGCTTATGATTTTGGAGAAGGTTTAGTGTAATTTTTATTTTATCACTAACATGAAAATGATTGGTTGTGTTAAGACAAATATGCGTTCTATGTTGGGATATACGTATGTAATTGTTGACCTAGTAATCGTTCCAGCTATTGTAGTTGCTGGGTGAACCCAACATTTGGAATTCAAGATCATATATATTTTATCATTTTAACTTTTGAATGAATCGATCTGTATGTTGCAAATTTCAATACGGCTACTGTATGCCTCTGGACCATTTATTGCTCGTAAAAAACGATGATAAAATGTTAAATGGTTTCGTGTTTCTCTCTTTTTGCATATAGCAAGTCATTGAACTTCCCTGTCTTACTTTACATAAACGAGCATCGCAAACATTTATAAATAATTAAGTGACATTGCTAACCCAACTTTCTCGGCATAGTATCTGGATGAGAAATTGTTGAGCTAAAACATTACATATTTGTATGAAATGTTGGAAAATAAATATTTATGGTATACATACAGCGCTAATTACTGTAAAACATTGCCCAAAGCCCATGTCAGTCTGTAACAGGAACTAGTAAGACGTTCATTGTTCTAATTATCTTAATTAATTAGTAAGTCAATAATAATAAAGTGGTGTCTTATCTTAATCTTAATATTTGTCAACACAGTGGCTGTTCTTTTATCAAAAAAATCGTGTTACATTTCTTTGTTTGCCATTTTCAGGTTAACGAACGTGATCAGGGCGTCCATTGTAATGTCCGAAGTCAATTTAAGCACGAAGACATTCTTCTGCTTTATTCGTTTATCAGAATTCATTAAATATCATGTTACATTAGACATCGGTATCTGTGAGTACATAACAGTTTGCCATCGAAAACGTAGTTGGAAACACGTTTTCAAATAAACGCGGCTTGTAAATTGCAATACTAATCGTGAAATTGTGCGCGCGAACTACGGATACGTTTTACTAATAACATATCGTGGCGGCTTACATAATGCCAAATAATTATTTTACGCGGCCAAAAGTATCAAAGACATGACCAGATGAACTAACTTGAAAAAGAATAATGCGGGTTTACACCTAAATGGACCCTCCATAATACTCGATGGATTTCAGGATTATTAGGCGTCATTATGCCATGGAACTCAAGTAAATAATATCAACAATAAACGTTGTTTTAGTCCTTCCAAGACTCAGCGTTTTTGTGCGATTAGTAATAAGATTGTTCTATGTTTTACATCTAGTATGATAAACGTTTATTGGACTTTATGCCAACAGCCGATCGACAAGCAGCAAGCCTTGGTTGACAATTAGGTAGCCAGATAGACGTTTATGAAACTAAGTTGTGTCAATATAATATTTATGTATATATGAATTATAATTGACATATTCTTAGACCGACTTGTATACCATAGGCTTGTTATATTATACCTAACCCGTTCCAGCGCATGCAAATATTTTCTTTATCTCACGTTATTAATGGAATGATGTTTTCGCTGTTTCGACATGTCCTGAATGTAAGTAATGCATGCTTCGATTGCGATAAGCATATATTTGATAGCAGAAAACAACCACTGTACAACACATAGCTCACCTTTTTCGGTTCCGGGACATCCTTCTTCAACACAGATCTAAGACTGGTAAAAACACTCATGTCACCAATTACCACTGATTGGTAATAATTTGAAGCACAAAAATACAAACAATGAGCATGTCATCAGCATAATGAGTAGGCCTACATAGAAATTGAAACCAATATAAATTATAAATGCTTCTGGAAAACTATGTACATAGATTTAAATCATTGTATATATTAAAAATAATTAAAAACCACAAGTTTTTAATTGTGAAAAATAGTTAACTCCAGATGCGTATTGCAATGAAAACACAGTAAATGCGTGGTTTGGGATTCGATGTGGGTTTTATTAAGTAGGGTTTGATTCATTTTCGATTATTCTATACATGTTGCTTATTGTGGTATCTTTTATGCCAAGAGCAACATTGAAAAAGCAATCGACGTTTGAGACAAGTTTATTTATGCGTCTCATGAAGTATGTGTTCCGAAACTTGCACATATTGATTTATTTTTTACTGCAGGAGACTGTAGCAGCGGACTATCATCTAAATTGCAGTTTTGTATTATTAGATGCTACAGTGGGGTCGTTTGGTTGACAGTCGCAGGATGAATGAAAAATAAAGGCTTAGCCATTGTAAACCTAAGCAGATACACTGCTAAAAATTGTTGAGTATCACTAGCTTAGTAATTTATTACAAGTGTAAACAATTTTTCCCAATCAAATTACCTTTTGTAAAGATTGTGTTTTGTACTCATACGCCTAAGAACCCATTAGAAGAAATCTGTGGTGGACTTCCACCCATAGTCATTCATCTTTTTATTGAGGAAATTCACATGCCTAGCCATTCCGTCAAACACTTCAAATTAACACAGCAGCAGGTGAATTAACGCTTTGTGCCACATTTTCCAACCCTACGGTTTTTATAAAATTCATTTATTTTTACGATTCCAATTGCCACATTGAATTTTTAGTTTTACAAAGCTGTGTCAACAATTTAAATACCTGTCATAGTGCTTGCTAAAGCCGTCATTCTCGATTATATGGTTTTAACCCAATTGCATTCAGTTCTATGAAGAAGGTCAAAGAAGAGTGCGTAATGGTACGTTACACCAGATAAATAATCTATTATATATTCATTGTCTCCGGTTGATATACCTGTCTGCATTATATCGCCTGATATCTTTATCAGTAAAAATGTTGGCAATCATATCGCGTGCGCCTGTCAATAACAAAGGCTCATCGCATAGCAACAGCCAAAAATCATCACGTCAATCCAACAGCGCTAACCAGCTGTCTGAGCGCCAACTTCGCCATACGATTCAGTCGTCTGAAATTTCGACCGACAGCGAACTTTGCGCTGAATGTAAAAAAGAAGGAGGAAACGACTGTTTCGAGAGCGATCTTTGCAAATGCTGGATCCACTTTACCTGCATCAACACCGCTGAAAGCGACACCAAACTGTATGAAACTGCCCATGTATTAATAGTCTGCTCAGGTTATCAAGCATTCACATACAAACATAGACAGTCGTGTTCTACCCCTAGTCGTGACTCTACATCCGACAAAGATAATCGACTTACTAATACCGAATCGCAAATTTCTTCGTTGTCTAAAGCCATGGACAAACTTTCCGCAGCCACTGCTGAAACATCGGCTTCTATGAATATACTTAAACACTTAAATGTAAGACAACTAACAACCGGAGTAGAGGCGCCCAACAATACCGATTGCGATACTAGTACCATGCCAAGCAGCTGGGCTCAAATCGTCGCGCAAAACTCTTCCGCACCCGCTCACGCACTGACCATACCGCCGAACAATGATGATGAAGAGGCGAAGCGATTCGCTGTATCGTCATCAAAGGTTTGCCAGAAAAGGGAAAAGATTTACATGGCGCAAGTGAAATTTGCAAGATCCTCGATCCATCGACTCAAATATACGAAGTGTATCGAATATAAATCTACGGACATGCTACATCGCGACAAAATAACACTCTTGCACCACGTCTTTTCAAGGTCTGTCTGTCATAGTCGGGTATCGCTTGGTCGCTATTGCAAAACGCCCGCAAACTGAAGAACTACCCAGGAATGGCGCATATCTACATTCGTCGATCGATGTCTGATTGCGAGCTGAAGCAGCAAGCTGCCATTCGGAAAAAGGCTCATGAGCTAAACTTTGCCCAGAAAGACGATGTTACAAACACAACCCGATATGTCGTTGTGAAAAAAAACTTGTTGCCTTCAAAAACTGTACTCGCAATAGTGACGGTCGCCCCGTTGGAGGTAAACACACAGATCTGAATTATGAGTTTGTTGAAACCATTGGTAGGATCTCGGTTCAGGTAAACTGTTAAAGGGGTTGTACCACCTTCGCTTCCACATTTTATCAAATGTAAATAGTTTAATGCTCGCAGTATTTGCAACAAGGTTAATGACATATATTTTACTTGAATCGAGATCCTGGAAAGCTGTTCGTAACTCATTTAGGTGGCGTACGCCGTTCCAGCGGCTCATAATATATTTTGAAAAGCACCAAGATGACATATATCCAATTGTTTACTCAATTAATATTTCCTATGTGCCAAGCCTAAGCTGAGACAAATTTCCTTCATTAAACTTCAACTAATTTTACTAAATTTTAAATGAAATAAATGTTCTTTAGGAAAATGAAAAATGCTTGCCTTATATAAAAATATTCACATACTAAACACGGTAATTAGATGAGTGCTTTCGAAATTTTTTATGTTATTGTAATGTTTCACAGCAGAGAAATGCAAAATTTTAGTTATTTTGGGCTTCGAAAATAACCTTGAGACAAGACCAGAGTTAACCTGAAGTGGATTTGCTCACGTGGCCTGGAGTATGTCATACATTTCACTATAAATGTATTAATTTGTGCATTAGCGAGTTAATCAAAAACATATACCAGTTGACAAAAGCATTACGGACCAGTGCTACAGAAATGTAATCGCGAACTACGTTTTAACGTGTTGACTGAATTTGTCGTGTAAGGCTTGATTGACCCGTGTTTTAGTCGCTATCGTTGCCAATTTCCTTGGGCACCCGGGCACTATCTCCAAGATGCTGATTGGTTTGCGTTCGCCGCTCATAATTATACAGTTCAATTCCTGAGTCCGACTCGAGATTGTCAAACATTAGACGACGCGCAATTTAATTCAAGCATTAACGGCCTAGGCCAAAGGGAGATAATGTGGTTGCAAATGTAGAATTTTTAAAAACAAGTGTCAACTTTTAGTCTAATACTGCTCTAGCAGTATTCTAGAGCAGCCACAAACAATACAACGCATTAAACGTATAAATATTATTGCGCTGTGGTTTTTCTGCATATGATTTAGTCAAACTTTACTCACAAGCTTTGAAAAATAGATAAATTAATAAGATAAAACATAATCTACTTTTTTCTTCGTAAAACTCTTTTTTGTTTAGAAATTTACTGTCGTAGCAGAAAGTCAACACGGACTTTTAGACCTAGTTTAAGGTATAGACCAAAAGCCACTTAAACTAGTATGATTAGAGAAAAAATTTGTGGAAAAACATGCACAACATTTATGCGATTTTGCAGCATTTGCCGTATCATTACTTATAGCTTGTAGCGAAAGCATGTCCCACATTGTTCATTTTATTATAATGCAGATATGTATCGATGGAAACGCGTCGTGTACGATGATCCATACAAAACAGCTGATTAACTTTCTTTCTCATGAAACAAAATTCTATAACCACATCGATTCGACAAAGCTTACTACGAAATAACATTTGCAGTACGGCAATTAAGATAATTTATTCACTTTCCTATATGAAAGACAGCTCATCAAGATTATTGCAGGGACGCTGAAATGCACACCATTTTAGTGAATAATAAAACTGCAGTTTGACATTAATTTAGAGTAACTATACAACCGGATATTGTTAGTCTTCATAGCGATTTCTGATAAGAGTGCGATGTTTATTACTGTATAGAAATCTCAGCAAAGTAATAAAAATTTGACGCCATAGAAACAAGTGTTTCTGACAGCTTGTGTACAGTTCGTCTCATTTTCTCGCAGAACACATAATATCTTTTCAAATTGTAAAGCTCTGAAACGGACGTGATTGGCTTAATTAGATATAAAAACAGCGGTTTTGCGAAATTGTGCTAGTGTCTAGTGTGTAAGTATGGCACTTCGGTAACAATTTTCGACGCTGAAAAGTATATTTAATAAAACCATAGCCTAGGAAGAGATTTTGTACATATCTGTACGTAAGTAACGGTAAAAATTAATTTAGCGATAAGTATTTATGTTCCCTCTAGTTCTTGAATTAAAAACAAACAATTGATATGTTCTTTTATGCTACAGGTAAGAATGGACGTGACCTTGGAATTAACAGATACTATTCTAAATAATAGAATAATAAAATATGCACAAAGTTACAGTTAAAGAACTAATCATTTTAATACAAATGAGTATCTTAATATGAAATTTTATTAGCTTCTTAGCGTGTGTTTTGAAGATTTTGTAATATGCTTGGCGAGTGTTGCTGATTTTTTTATAATAGGCGCGATTGAGTTCAAGTACAAGGAAGTACGATTTGCAGATATCTCTGCTGATTCGGGACGTGGCGTTGAGCAACATTTACACTGACCTAAAATAGGCGTGAAATTTGCTGTGATCATCTGTACCCTTTAACTAATGATCCTACCGATTTTTTTTGCAAAATTTTCACAGACATAGCTTTTTGTTAAACGTATAACTTTATATAACAGAAGAGTAACGCTTTAGTGCTTTGTAGTAAAGATGTAGTTCACTAGATGAGCCTAATACTACTTTTAGCCACGCTTATGTGAAAGTCACGACGCTTACGGTCCAAATTCATTCCGAATCAAATTTTGTGGCAGTTTTAATGCATGGCTGCTTTTACGACTTAGCTAGGCTTAGTTTTTGCCTTTTTCGTTTTCTGCAAAAAATAAATCTCAATGTTCTGGAATTGGGAAATTCGTTGACCGACACGCTTCCGGAATATTATATTGAGTAAAATATATTCCGCTATATTTTGGCTTGACTCCTGTGAAATAGTAATAGTAAAAATTTAGTTTATGTTGACTTGACGTAGCTAAAACGTTCATAATATCACAGATTTTCACAAAGGTGAAGCTGCTGGGATTTATAAATACGTTTCAGCTGAAATATATATTTTGATCAAGTTTGGTAACTTAAATAAAATACCATCTATTTCCAGATAAATCTTTTTTGCAACCCAGCAAAATGTAGAGACGTAATAGTGACATTAGGAACCTTCCGCGTTGAAACTATTGTTGTCGAACGAGTAACTCAAAAAAGCTAAGAAGTAACTAAAAATGCGTAGCCATTATTATTGTGCTTCATGGCACATTTGGGCCTGTTATTATTATTATTCGCTATTATTCGCTTTTGTGCTTAAATTCAACGAGTAATTTAACCTAACAGGATTTGTGCTAAACTTTTCACACATTGCGCTACTATGACGCAACTTCTATTTTTTAGATTTACTACAGAATCTTATTGTCTTACTTTTTGTTCAAAACAAGCAATTGGTGGCGAACCATTTCCCGTGGGCCCGCCGGCAGCCGTATTTCAATCTCAGTGCGATTACTATTTTACAAACAAAAACGAAAAAAAATTAAAGTGAACTTGATTCGGTTAAAACATATTAAACAGCAAACAACGTGGTACCCGGCATGTACTGTACATCATGACGTAGATGCATCATCATGATTGGCGAAATTATTAATGTGACTAGCAGTTTGTACTCGAACAAACTGTTACCTGTTTAATTTGGGTTATTTTCCACATGCAAAATTTCAATAGCTTCGTTGTTGTTGTACTAAATGACTTATCTTATTAGGAGTGTTTATTAACCGTTTTATGCGCAAAAATTTATGTAAATTTTTTGTTGACAGTAAAGAATTCCTGTTTTTAAACAGTTTAGGGCAGTTATGTTACATTATAAATTATGATATAAATTATATGTATTATAAAATTGCAGATTGACGTCTACAGCACAAATAGCGTATTAAAAAGTATGTATACGGTTCATTGCAAATATTCAGGTATTGTTTTTGGTCAAAAATATGCTTTTAGACCACAATTTTTAAAAACGACAAGCATTTCTTATAAATATAAATAAAAAAGACCGGAATCAGCTGCCAACATAGCAATACAAAATACGAAAAGTACGTTTAATAGCAGTTTTAGGACAGATTCTTACGGTATATCGTAAATTATAAGTTATGATTTCACTATAGTTTAGTATTTCTCTAGTCTGTAAATTCTTTTTGCTAAATTTTGTATGTCTCGACCTTGCTGCGTTCGGTCTCTATACTTTCATTCCTGAAAACATAGGCAAAATTTGGTATCAGCCAGAAAATTCCTAGATAGAACTTTTGGAATACTCATTTCATTGGATCTATTACCGCTTCTCAGGCCGCCGTCCAAAATGCTGAAAACGTCGCCATATCTCGCTTCAAATTTTTAGTTTTGTTGCAAAAAGAAAATGTTGGCGTGCAAAAAGGACAGTGTTTAGTTTTATCGAACTCTAACACGGTCCTAGTATTATTTTTATTTTTTATTTTAGTGTGAAAAAGCAAAATCACGACTATGAGCATTGAAATTACTTCTATTTGAAAAATTTACATCCGTCAACCCAATTTTTCCTCACAATTTTGTACAATTTTCATCAAAGTTTTTTAAAGTTTGTTCAGAATTTCTAAAATTATGAGCAAGTGCTGCAGAGCCTCAGTGGTGTGAGTATGGCATAGGACTCCGACAGTTAGGGCAGGTAACCACCTATAGTACCTATGAGTCATGTTTAAGACTTTGTAAAAAAACGACCAAGCATTGTTACATTTAACCAGAATTTCTTAAAAATGACCGAAATTCTGATCACTCAAATTTTCTCAAAAAATTCCTGATTAGTATGAGATGTTTTTAACATTAGCTCCTGCAAGTTCTAAACGTAAGTGTTGTGTTAACGCCTAGAAAAGTCTTAAGAAATTAATTTTAAATCACTGGAATCGACATTATGGCATCAACACGTCCCATGAGTAAAGCTAGGATGTGGTTTGTATTTACAGGAAGAATAAGTTTAGAGAAAAACGGCTAGCGGCAATTTACTAACAAAATCCTATGACTGAAGTTCCTGAGTTTTTCAAGCAAGACGCGCGTAGACAAATAACTACAGCCCACAATTCATAAGTTTACATTGTTTGTAGATTTAGGGAAATACCTGGTTAACACAGAAGTGTCAGGCCTGTAAATATACATAGAGTACTGCCCATGTATGTCTTTAGAAAATATTATCCTGTGCGTATTATGCATAGTGATATCTACTACTGACTGTGACTTGTTTGTAATGCACAGTGTGTCTGTATGGTATCGGTTTATATTGCAAAGAGTTAACTCAGTATTTACTTGTTATATATTTGTTCATAGGTTTCTTAGACCGCTGACCTGAATCAAGATGGCTTAGAGTCTAGTTTATAGACTTCACAGAGAAGCAATGCATGTTATCCATAATGCTATGTTTAAATATAAATGAAAACCACATAAATTCATGCTTGAAAGCGCTAAATTACGCCCTCGAGAAAGAATTAATGACAATATAAAATAAACAAGTCCTGCAAATAAAAATATTAAACTTTGCTGGACAACTATATATTCACCTTGGAACACACATAACCGTTTGGTAATGTTGGTACGACGATACATGCTACGTTAGGCACTTAATAAGTTAAAATACGTAATTAGCGAAAGTGGTTTTTGCTGGTGTTTGAACTTAAATTTGTTCTTTAATGAGTGCAATATTAATGCACACCACTCAGTTTAGTGTATTTGATGATTAAACTTAATTATATTAATCCATTTAACGAAGTTTAAAGATAATAAACACGGGTATACCAAACAATGGAGATATGACAATAGTATGCTAAATTAAATTTAGAATGCTGTCTCGTAAACACAACGAATGAGATTCCGATAAGCTTAAAACTAACGCTCTGACTGTATGAATAAGAGCGATAATGCTTAATTATACAGTTAAATATATTTAAGGAGTAAACGTAATTTACATTGAAATATATCTTACTAAGCGTGAAATACTACGGGTTTGTCGAGATAAAGAGAATGGCAATACTATATTTTCAATCCCGACCTTTCTCAAGCACACTGTAACATAACTATTAGTAATGCCTACCACATTATGCATTTGTTATTTTGTTGCTTTGCAAATACTAAACGTTATGTCTTACTTCGTTCCTATGCCATATATATAAGACCTGCTATTGAATACGCCAGTCAAGTATGATCACTCTTCTAAGTGACTGGCATTGCTAACGTTGAAAATGTACAAAGATATTCTACACGACGATTGTTGGCAAGGTGCTTCCGCTGTTTGGTACACTGCACTCTTTAAATTGCTCCACATCGAACCAGTTACGCCGTCCTAACTAACGATAGATTTTAAATTCGCCAATAACGAAATTAATTCTGGTTACGGCATTTTCCGACAACGGTGAAAACATGCAAAAATGAACTTAAGTTGTCTATACCAAAATTGCGTACCAATACGCTCAAGCACACTTTTTCCGTTCGCACAATCGATATCTGAAATCCGTTGCCGGACGAAATATGCGGTGTTATAACGCTGTAAAATCGAAAAAAAATTTATGACACAGCTAGATAAATTGGAGTCGTCTAAATTTTCAAATAAGACCGGAATTTATAATGGACTTTAAGTGGTCCAGCTGCCTCATTAGTTTCATTGTTTATCGGTAAAGCCTTTGCGATATCTATCCTTTGTGGTATACATTTTCTGTGTTGGGCTCTATTTTTGTCCTTGATAAATTTGGAATGCGAGAGGAATCATTTTTTAATGTCTAATAACACTTTATAAAAATGGAACACTGTATTGCGAAGTGATCGAATGAAATTCCAAAAAAAATCAGGGCACTATGTGAATATGCAATTTCCATTGCTTATTCTAATGCAAATTTGGATTTTAGCAAATTATTACACAATTTCACAGTGTACACAGTGACTCTTCGTTTTTAGACCGCTTGTATTTCACGTGTTTTATTGTCGTTCTAACCTAGCGAAATTTTAACGCTATTATACTTGTGAGCACAATGGTTTTAATCAAGTTTATAACACTAAAATTTGTTGCTAATGCACTTCATTATAAATAAAATTAGATGTATACAACACCAGACGGTTGCTCTACGTCCGCAATGCAAGAATTCGAAGAGTCGCATAATTGAGATGTGCCATGCTTCTAAACCAGTAAAATTTTAACACTATTATACTTTTGAGCGCAAAAGTATGGTTTTAATCAAGTTTATAATACTAAAATTTGTTGCTCAAACACCTTCATTATAAATAAAATTAGATGTACACAACACCAGATGACTGTTCTACGTCCGCTATTTAGGATTTCGAAGAGTCGCACAATTCAGATGTGCCATGCTTCTAAACCAGTAAAATTTTAACACTATTATACTTATGAGCGCAAAATTATGGTTTTAGTCAAGTTTATTACACTAAAATATGTTGCTAAAGCACTTCATTATAAATAAAATTAGATGTATACAACACCAGACGGTTGCTCTACGTCCGCAATGCAAGAATTCGAAGAGTCGCACAATTGACATGTGCCACACTTTTACATGCATATGATAATGATAATAGCACTATTTAGCATACCTTTCGTAACTAGATAGATAGATTACATAGACAAGATAAATTAAGATAGTTTAAGATAGATTTAGATAGATTAGAGAGATTAGATAGATAGATAGAATGGTTAAATCTATTAGATAGATACGGTAGTTAAAGTAACCTCAGTATGTCTGCTCAGGCCAAACAATGCAAGACCATTGCAGAGTCCCTGCTTTATAATACTATATCGGTTATATCCAGAAATTTCCTCTTAAAGCTTTGCTGAAATGCTTTACAATACTGTATAATCGATTTATTGAAAACCAAGTTTCTGGCTACCATGAACTGCCTGCATTCAAGTATGTGATGGTTTAGATTATGCAAGACTGTTAGACAAAAATCATTTATCATCTCTTGTGATCCCGAAAGTTCTTTTATGTCTAAAACGCAAGCAATGAGACGATGTGACTCTGACTGATGTTCTGAGTTTAACCTTTTAATGCCGTTTCGAAAGCTATGCATTTCTTGTTTATTCTAGGTAAGAAGATCCGAGTTTGCCTACGCGTTATACCATTTTGCCATCATGTTCTCCGTTTATTGTAGAGATGATACTTTATCACTTGCCAGACCAACAGAAGTGTCTGGACCAAAATCCTCACTGCTGGCAACCGTTCTTGGTAAGAAGTCATCCATTTCTTTACCCTCTATACCATAATTCCCAGCAACCCATAGTAGTGAGATATTCACTTCCGTAAGTTGATCAAGCATTGTCTCACTAAGCCTGAATTGGTGTGAGCTCCTGTCAAAGCTTTGATCGCCGACTGGCTGTCACTAAAAACGCCGATTCTCCTTTTCATAACTCCTCTGCCCCAGACATGCAATACACAGACAAAAATAGCCATTGCTCATGCTTGCAAAACTGTACAAGTTGATCCTAGGGGTACCGAAATATTAGTTTCATATATAACATGAATTCCAACTCCGGGTCGTCTATTTTGTCTGGACTCCTCGTTTAATTTGAGTCGTCAGGAAAACAGTTAAAGTCGAGGTGCCTAATTTTCTGTTCCAGAATATCTCTTACATTTCTTCTTGTTTCTATTAATTCCATTAATACGTACCATTTTGGTTGTAACATATAATTTCTTTTGATAAAATCACTAGGCAGAGAGAGAGCAACCATATTTCGCGAGATATTCTGGCTACTTTTCCATGTCCGTGGCCTAACTGGCTATGCCGTAAACAAACCCAAAATATTTAACCTATAATACTCCTTTATAGAAACAAGATGTAACATGAATATAACAGGTAGAACCTCCATTATGACCGCTAACGCTTCAGTATGCGCTGTGCTCATAGCTAAAGAGACACAAAGTAAAGCCAACCACAGAAGTTTGTTCAGCAGATTTTTATCTGCAGTAGTGCTTGCCTTATTCTGCCATAACACACCATAAACAGGGATGGTAGCACTAGCAGTGTGTGTAAATACAATATATATTTGGTACGCAGGACCCAACTTTGCCTCGTCATTCTGCGACATATCTCTAACTACCTTTCTACAGCCATCTGAATATGTATATTCCACTGTAACTTTCTATTTATTGTTAAAACTATGTATTTAATCTCCGTAAGAAAAGCATTGTAACCTATTACCATACCAGACATCAGGAAAGGTTATACTGTTTGTAGCTCTATTAAATTCTAAATTCTCTCATGCTTGTTTTATCTGCTTATAAATGAAAACCGTTTTTACGCACCACCATCTAACCTTTTCGAGCGTGACATTTAATCTGTTACAGCAATGACATAATTGCTACCCATAGCTACTATCGCCACACCATCTGAGTACGCTTGAGCAACAACCTTTTCATTGTTTAAACGACACAGTAAACTATCGATGACCATTGCCCACAGCATGGGTAAAAGAACACCCTTGAGGGCAACCCTTGATCACCCGTATTCTTTTCTCAGTCATTCCCAAAGACGCTACTGCTATTCTTGAACTAATTGAGATTAAATATAAATTTTTCAATAATTCTACAAGTGTTGACATTTTTAACGCCAGTTTTATAGATGTGAAAGGGCTTTTATCAAACACCCATCCAATGTCTAAAAAAGCTCCTATTGCGCATGGCCTTATCGAATTCTATCTCTATCCGATTAACTACATTATGGAGAGCTGTTATAGTAGACTTCCCGACTTGATGTGCGTGTTGATGGACATTCAATGGTTTCCTTGCTAGTACTTCATTGTTTAGGTACCTATCTATTAGTTTCTCTGAAGTTTAAAGCTTATAGGTCTAAGAGATCTATCAATTGTATAATCATCCTAGGCACATTTACGTATAAAAATTGTATTGGATATGCTCCATGACTCCGGTGTATAGCTTCTCATCAGACATTTTCTATATATTTTGACATATTTTGCCACATATGTATTTATATGCAGTTTTAAATATATGGGGTATATCCCATCAACACCTGTAGCTTAGTAAGATCTAAG
Organism: Trileptium ribeirensis; assembly: GCA_030248225.1. Lineage (NCBI taxonomy): Eukaryota > Metazoa > Nematoda > Enoplea > Enoplida > Thoracostomopsidae > Trileptium > Trileptium ribeirensis. Next base: position 16,947 of record JASANE010008636.1, read on the forward strand.
GTTAGATATAGCCTCCGAACGCTACGTCCCTTTGGTCCATGATTTATCGTTTTCATTGCCACCGGCTTAAACTATCGTGCACAATTCCAGTTTGTGTTGAAATATAGCCTGGAAAATGTTCATTTAATAATTCTGCTATCATATCCTCTTTAGTATCCGCATACGTACCATCTCTTCATGTTACTGTCCCAATTTTGACCACTTTATCTCTTTTAGTAATGTTATGTATACGTGCAGTTTGCACTGCAGTGTACTTTCAATTTATTGACAGAATTTTTTCCAACTTTGTCTTTTAGCTTTCCTAACCAGAGCAGTTACTTCCGTTGTTCCTAGTATGTATGGTGTGCATTAGCATCGCAACCTATAATTACTTGTAGTCTCGTTATATTACAATAATAAACTACTTTTCCAATTTCACTACTAAGAGAACTTTTCGGCCCATCATTTGGTTGGTGTGTAGAGGATACCTCCACACACGAACAAACTCCATAATTTCTCAGCTCCACTTTTAATGCCACACAAACAGTAGAACACGTTTCTGTCTCAAGAAGCTATAATTCTCGTACGTTCCCTCCTGTGCCTATTAGGATCACAAAAGATTGTACCTACCTTATGTACCACCAGTCAATTTGATTATGCCTCGTATACAGCTCCTGGGCTAGAATGACAAATTTCTTTCACTTTTCAACCTTTCTGCAATTGAACCATAGCTAGCTTAGTATGCTGCAATTCTATCTGTAAAAATCTAACTGAATTTGACATATTAGATTATTAAAATTGAGCCTTTATCCGCTGATGTAGCAGGTGCACCTAATAACCTTGCCGAAATCTTTGTTTAGCCAACCTACGGATTAAAGGTTATGAGCTGTCAGTTTTACATTGTAAGCGTTTTCACTCATCACCATGATAATATGAATTCTGCCATCTTTTCCAAACTAGGTATGCAGAGGATGACATTCATAACAAGACACTTAACTGTTGGCATTGACTAACCTTTCTTGAATAAACTGAACGTCCATAGCTTTCTGTTTTTATTGGGGATAGCAAAATTAACTGTCATTGTTCTTAGTTCATTTCGAGCAAATGCCGTAGGGTTAGACCGTGAAGGTTAAGCTTTCTGACTGTATATTTCAGGCTGTCCGCAGTCTCCTTTCTAACGCACTAAAAGAGCAAATAATATACAACGATTAAAAGTTATTAAAGGCGTGTTCACACGCTCAAACTTTTTGCTCAAATTTTGAGCTAAAAATGTGAGCTCCAAATCTGATCAAATTTTGATCAAACTTTGACGGTAATTTTAAGCAAAAATTTGCGATATTTCAAACTTTGAGAACAAAATTTGAGCTCAAACTTTTTCAAGTAATGAATCTTGTCAGTGGTTGGCTACAGGAATATCCTTGAAAAGTTTGAACAGTGTTCATACCTTCAAACCTACCAAAAAAGCAAAAAACATGCTTTCAAACTTTGATCAAAATTTGATCAAAATTTGAGCTGAAATTTTGATCAAAATTTGAGCAAAAGGTTTGGGCGTGTGAACACGCCTTAAAATAAATCGACTCCTCTTCAGACGCGTCAAAGGTTTTCTCTACAACGCTATCTCTGATAACTTCTTATACAACTTCTATGAAGAGTCGCCCAAGGTTCCTTTCGACAGCGATGACCCTAATTAGTGCGTTCTACACCGAACTCCTAAAATTCAACCCTGATGCCTTGTTTAACTTGACAACAGACTCAGGTGTTTCACCCAAAGGTTCAGCAGCAATTCGACGTGTTCTCTGTGCGTCCGATTTTTTCAAACCTTTGTTTTTGCCCGAGCATGCGTAGTAACCACTCCTGCTAAAGTAGGTCCGGTGGGTGCACTACTGTAACTACACGATATTAAACGTGTTAGGCAAAATTGCTCACTGGTTACCCACGCGGTACAAAAATTGGATACTTTGTAGAAAATACATTGGTTGGGACAAAAAATATATAAATATAGACGAAATTATTAACCAATTATCGGTAACGCAGTAAACTGATTCGCCTTATGAATAGACTCGTTTACACAAAGTCTTGTGTCTTGTGGATCAAACACCGCGAGTGGATGATGACTCTCTCCTGAGGAATATCACGATGTTGAAATGAGACAGTGTTATCATCGGCTCTGGCTTATACTGAGACACCAGCCGATGTCACGTTTAGAGGCCCGACGTTATGTTAAAAAACAGCTTAGTGCGGGGGGTTTGGGGGTTCCGGTCCTTGACTTATGCCTACGCTTAGTATAAGTCTCATGTAAGGACCATCGCTTAGGTTTAGTCTTAGTATTACAGGCTTTGTCTTAGACATCGTGCATTTCTCTTCCGCCCTTAAAAGTTATATTGGCTGACACACCTATGCGAAAACTCGTCCTGTATACGCACAACGCCTTCCAAAATAAAGAAATCTGCATCATGCAAAGAAACTTTGTTCAGTTCCATCGGTGCATGGGCGTAGATTTAGGAAAGGGTGTTGAGGTTGTTACCCCCTCCCCCCCACAATTTTGACAACTGGGTTGGCCCGTTATGGCAACCCCCACTTTTAGAAGCTTTAGGTTCGATCCGGCACTTATACACTACTTGGTACGCGGAATCCGGAATGTCACAAAGCGTACGCACTTTTTCCTAGAAATAAACTAGCATAAAATACTTACTAAACCCAACTAATATAAATACTTATGTATGTCCACGTATATACTTATATATGTTAGAAGAGTTGACCGAGATTTATAAGGTCCATATCTCCATCGCCGATTCTTTTCGTTCTCTGCCATCCTTCACAGTGGGCACGGATAGTCACACGCGGGGGCACCGCCCGTCCCTTCCCCCTCCCTTAGCTATACGCCTATTACCTGTTTAAAGCTCCGATAAGCTGAAGACCAATAACATTCTGACGTTTTTCTGAAAACTTATCAACCCCCGTCCCCCAGATTTTAAACAAAATCTACGCCACTGCTTCCATGAAATCTAATTATTTAAATTATAAAATCGTTTTATTTTTGAAATATTACACTCGTAGACGAACCGCAAATCATGTCTGCTCCCTGGTAAAAATCCATGAACAACGCTGTAATTTACTTTTACAGAAAATAGTACTATGTCAAAGTGTTCGGTTGTAGCCCAATTACAGCACAACACAGTGAGCACAGTTGCCTGTGATTCTTTAACATAAGAAGTGACAAATATAGCCGCTCCATGAGTTCGCTGACAACAATATGCTAAAAAAGTGTATTAAGCGAAAAATGTCAAACTCCTCTGTTCTTAGCTTTTAATTTCATTAGTTTTCGCGTATATAAGAATAGTTTCGTACATTAATATCAAAATTCCATATCCATTTTGTTTTGCAATATTATGTAAGGAGTAGCTCACTTCGTTCGCTGGCCCTGACATTTACTTCGTTGCATTGGGCACACTGTCACATATACTACATATCTGAAGTTTTGCTTCACCTTTGCTTTGATAAAAATACATACATATCACCGCCTTTCGCAAAATTCTTTCAGGTTATCTGAGGCTCCTGACACGAGCATTGTCGTGCAGTCATCCAAGGTGTTGCTATCAAATATAATTTGATGTGTTGTATTTTATTGCTCGAGTAGAATTTGGAGGCTCAGGCTGGGTCGGTTCCGTCTGTCTAATAATGGGCAATCTTGTTTTCGCTCGCAAATTACGGTAAAGTTCTGCATATGCTCCTTTTTTCAGTTTTCGACGGGACTTATTTTATTGTTGGCGCTTTCTTCATTGTAAAGCTCTAATTTTTTAAGATCGTCAATCGCCGCCACTGTCGTAGAATTATTGCGGGTCAACCGCTATTTGTCGGCGCACCGCTGCGTCTCTTATCGACATTCGTTTGTTTCTTCATATTGTTTGGTACTTTATATTACACTTCTTTTGTCATATAATTACGATGTTGGAAATATTTCCAATCTACTGTAGTTTTGGAAATGCTCGTGATATGTAAATTGTGCAAGTTTTATAAGTGATTTTCACTTATTTCGACGGAACTAAAGCACCAAACTTTTCGTCTCAAGGCTTTGGCATCCTGTATGCCGACGGCGACCTTTAAAATATGTCGGTTCACTAAGTCATCGGGCCTCGGTTAAGTATTCGATTAAGTATATTTGCCGTTTAAGCTGACCGTTTTGTCCTTAACTAGTTAGTTAATACGGTTGCTAGTGTCTTTCAGTGGTGTACACTATAATGTGTTTTAGTCTGCCATAATGTACTTTTTCTTATTAATATAGTGTTGGTATCAGAACGCATATATCGCACCTAGGGCCGTACGTTATAACGTGTTTGTATTGGTATTTTGTGTTCTAACCACCATTTTACAACTATCTCGTTATCAATCGTCCGCCCGGTCTGAGTATAAGCAATACGTAGTCAAACCAAGAATAATGA
>JASANE010008638.1:0-13561 GCA_030248225.1 Trileptium ribeirensis
ATGACGGTGCGCGGGCAGATACGGCATTGAAGAGGATGACGAGCATTTTGTCCTGTATCCGCTTTTCAACAGGCAGCCAGTGGAGTTGTCGGAGAATCGGAGTAATGTGTTCGCGTTTGCTTGTTTGTGACACTATCCGGGCAGCATTGTGGAGCAGACGCCGCAGTGGAGGGCGTCATGACATTTATACAAATTATGTATTAGTTTTCAGCAAGGGGAGACCTTGAAAAAATTTATGTCGATGTTGCCTGTCTTGCTGAAAGTTTTTATGCCTTCTGAGTGATGATGATAATCATATGTCGCTAAACTTATGATTGGACTATTTCTGCCTGACGTTCTGTTGAAATAGTCCTTGATAAGCATGTATTATTTTACTGGCTTAGACTATATGACTGCTGTGACATAACGGATGTATGGATATATTTAGACACGACACCATATTATTTGATATTTATACCAATGATATATTTAATATTATACAATAATTAAGAGTCCAGGAAGCTGTAGTATCGGCGCCGTTCAGTAGGAAAGAGGTTTTGTTTTTAGTGTGGTTTCGACCGAATCAAATTGAAAATTTTCCCTCTAGCACAAACGAAACGGAAGTGAAAGAAAATTCAGTAATGTTACAAAAACATATAAAATAATTCCTTAAAATATGGTAAAACCGTAAGAAAATGGAGTCGAAAGTTTGGTCAGATTGCCCTAATGTTGAAAATTTATGCAGAAATATTGTGGAGTTTAGCTATAAATGCATGATAGGCCGGACTATGGGTGCTCAACGGTGCATTAAGGTCACCGGTGTTGGATCAGTATTTTGCTTTTCGGTTGTAAATTGGAAAACAAACGTAAAATGAATTTTTTCCAGTAGTTTTCTGAGTATCGAACTACACTGAAAATAGGTTTTTGTGAAATTTAAAAGAAATTTCTTTGAATTTTGCACCACCAGATATTCTTTTAAAATTCAAAAAATACTTGTTGAAATTCAAAGAATTATTTTTTTAAAAATTACATTTTTTTTAATTTTAAAGTTAATTCTTTGAAATTTCAAGAAATATTTCTTCGAATTTTAAAACAATATCTGGTGGTGCAAAATTCAAAGAAATTTCTTTTAAATTTAACAAAATATATTTTGAGTGATACAGTAGTAATTGCTTAGGATACAGAATTCCCTTGCGTAAATATACTGATCAGAGCTGGCCCGACACTTTATGTTTGTACAAGGGTATACTTATGGTTAGTCCGATACATCCTTTTATTATATTTGTATATAAGTAAGCTTTGGGCTTTTGTTTTTACAAATTGCTGTAATTTTCGCTAGTGCCAGAAAATTTCACTGCATACCAGGCAATGTCGAACCAAAATAGTGTAATTGTCCCACTGACTAAACTGTCGAACATTCTACATTGTAAGAGGCTGTTGCAAGTGTTGTTGCGATATTTCAGAATATAAGATGACTAAGGGTCTGGCTTGGTTGGCCAATTGCGAAATTTTTTTATTCAGTGCTGATTTTATACATCTCAGATCATACTTACGATAAGTAAAAAAAGTGTATCCTATCCAGGCTGTACCATGGATGGAACAATTTAAAATTTCGTCAACAAAACCTAGTCAGGAGAGTTGCCGAAATAATAGTAGCAACCATGCAATTGCGTATAGATAATATGGGAAGTGAGGACGTCTTTGCGCAAATCCGACGGATGTATGACACATTGCCAGGATAAAAATTTGACATGAAACAATTGAACTATTTTGTAAGGGGAGGGCACGGTCAAGCAAGGCTCAATGTAAAGAGAAACCCCACTTTCCACTACTAAATAAGGGCCATACCTGAAATACCTGAATATTATACATACAAAGCAAACCGTACACAAATAAAGTAATATACATATGGATTAAGTATATTTTTTCTATCCCGTAGGGTCTTTGTTTATCTTAATATATAGAGGTAGCACAGCTATCAAGTTATTGTCTTTGCAATACCGTTGCTTCTAGTATAAACATTTATTCAATACTGCTAACAGTTATTTTGACACTCCTGAAGCAAAGAGACGGAGGGGAAATCAGGGAATCGTCTTACAGCAAAATTTTTGGTATATTTGGACTAGCTAGACGAACAGAGTTCAATAGTACTCATTATGACCATTTTGAGAAAAACAGTTTTTTTTCGATTTTTAGGACTCGATACCAAGGTCTCTAAAAATTCCAGGTACGTTCAAAATCGAAAAAAATTCCTTCCGACTTTCGACCTATAATACACCATTCAACGCAGCTCGACGAGGCAAGGCTGATGTTATCGATTTTCAACATAGTGCTTAATTATTGAAAAAACTAAACAAGCTAAAATGCACTTACATTTTATATCTTAAAACCTATATATCTTCCGAATTTGATGAACCATGGCCCAAATAAATGAGCAGCAAGCTGTTGATGCCATATAAATTCAGTCAGGTATATATCTTTTGAACAATCCGTCCAGGACGCCTCTACGGTCTCGAAAAAACATCTTTAGCCGACCCCATAACCCATCACTATGAAACCGCTCCTTAAATGAAAGAATCCACAACGAAATCACTTCTAAAATTTTTGATGTAACCACCATAATCAGAAGAATGTTACCGAAAGGCAGTTTATGATTAAAATAGATCGAATTAATACGAATTGAACATTTCTTTCGACATTTTTACTGTCGGGATACCGCCAGTCTAAATTGTCCTGACGCACCATATCACACCTCTTATGAAGATAGCAAAGGTTCTCACAGTCATGTTAGATGGCTTTGTTCGCGAACACTGTGAGTTAAACCACAGGACCGAATAATCTGTGACTTTAGTACTGTTAAATTTGTTCGCGAAGAGAGACAAATACAAATGAACAGCTGATAGACATTTAGATAACCGTTTTCATACAAATTGAAAATCGTCAAAATTCTGTGCGAACACAAGGTGTAATTTTAGGTACTTGTTTCTGATTTTGCCAATTTTGTGTTTGCGAAAAACCGATGAAATTTCTGCATTTGCTTTGTAACAAGGGTTTGCCTTCGCTATCGCCTATTAAAGTAGAAGGGTCGATGGACGGAGTTTAAGTTTACTACATATGGGAGATTTTATTTTATTCAATTTTATTTTATTTATTGAACCATCGCAAAGTATGTATATTATAGCACTTTATTGGTGCGTCGGCATTTGCTATATCCCACCTTGCGATCTTTTTCTTTTCTTTGGTAGTATTAGTTTCAGATGTGTCTAATTCACGGATTTATAAGTTTCAAAAGCTTTAGTCATTGCAGTGTGATATCATTGGTGGTAGGTTGGAATGTTCCAGAAAAAAGTGAATGCAAGCGGGTCATTTGGTTGTAACTGGCCATAAGAGTATTGCATCCCCAAAAGGCTTCCAGAAGTAGCTTCGCTACTTCACCGCCCAACAAATTAAACAAGCTATAGGCAAGAGACTATCAGAAAAAGGTTTCGAAAGTGGCGAAGTAGACCCTTGCCCACCGAACAATTGAGCCAGTCTACTGTTGCAAAGGTTGAAATTGGTCGGATTGTAACGAAAGAACAATCGAACGTAAAGTTTTATGGTTAATTCAACACTCTGGACTTTTTGGGAATGTCCGACTGTCGTTACGAATAGCAATGAACTCTGATCCCTTAATTCAATGTACCACTTAAGTCAAATGAATGCCCCAAAAATACTCGAATTAAACTCTGAGCCTTGCCTCTACGCTATGATACTATCACTGTCTATTCCAGTCTACTTATTCTCAGCCAAAGAAGTGTGCGCGGGTTCAATATGAGCAATCCCTGTAATTGTACTGCGGTTCAAAACAAACAACTTCGATTGAAAAGATGACCGAAATACGCACGTTCAAAATCTACAACACAGAATCCAGCAAACTGAATAAACAATAGTATCTCCAAACAAAAAATAGAAAATATCGTTAAAATATCGCAAAGGCGAGCACATGCTCTTTAACACTCATCATCATGCCGCAGTGTCATTATCTTTACTTCTTCACACAAATATTTTTATATCGAGCGCTCCAATGTCCACGAGCTGCGTGGCTCCACAATAATCGCCAAATACTACGATACTGCGATGCCGCTCGCGCGAATAACCGATAAGCAAGGATGCCGCTATGCCGTAAAACAAATGGGCTAAAGTTCAAACTCTTTAAGCTGCTAGGAACAGAAGTAATCTGTTAATACCACCGTAAAGTCCAAACCATAATATAAGATGACTTACGATAACTACAGAAGTAGAAGTATAGCTAGCGAAGCAACCAATGAACAAAACTCTAAATTATCGCGCAATAACTAAAGAATAAGACTGATGAATAACTGAAATGAGGCTAAACAACAACCGTCAAACTCTCTGACTGTCGAACTAAAGTGAGGCCTAGAGCAGAGTGCGTGCTGACTTAAATACCCAAGCTTCGACGTACTTAAATGTCATCTCTCAGTGATTTCGAGAACTACAGGACTATTAATAGCAAAATGTTTTGACTTATCCCACCCCAGTACAACCAAAGCCGTTCCAAGGCAACCGTATGTCATATGCAACAAAATTCAATAAACGATCGAAAACAACCCAGGATGATATCCACTCCTATAGACAAGAACTATTTGTTTGAAATAGTTTCTAGTGCATAGCTCACAGAACATAGTCAAAACCCAGCGCATGAGCAAAGAAACCGCCGCAATGCAATTCGCCGAATTTCACAATGCACTATTGTCGGCATAATGCTACTTTGTGTGCTGACTTAAAACTAAACAATGACACACAAACAATCGATAGCCAAAACAACAATCTTATCGCTCATTTGAGCACTTTTGCGATTTTTCTCAGTATTTGTATAATATATATATGAAGAACATATACAAGTATGTATTACTACGAGCAAGAATTGTTACTAGACTCGTGTGCATACAAAAGTAAAACGACAAAGCATCATGTGATCACATATGCGGTATTGTTACAGAATGTAACGTCCGAAGGACTTCATGTCGAGTCACGAAATTCTAGTTAAAATAATCTTAGCATGTAATGCTTTTTATGGTAAGCGCAGGGGCGTCGTCACGCGTGCCTCGTGTTACAGGATTATCCAACCAGCAGCAATTTGTTGTATACTACATATTTAACATGCTTTTTTCGCAGTTTTGTCTTTTTACGACTTTTGATTGGTCGGACACAGCTTCGTTATGTCTGGCAACTTGCATGGTTTGTTCCGATTGGTGTAGCTAGGCATATTGAGTATTATGTTTTGTCGGAGCGTGCCTGTGGGCCTTCCTCTATAAAAGTTCTTACCATAACGCTGTGCTACAGTGACAACTGTTGAAATAATATGTACCACGGAATCACCTTAAGGTTGCCGAGATTATCAAAGAGAATAAAGGTAGTTAACAGTGCTCGCTTTATAAAGAAATCACATTAAATTTGGCTGGCTAACTAGGTAAGGTAGAGCGACCTGATCAAGCAGCAGGGTGCTCTGGGTCTCATAGATATTTAGTTCGTTGTTATAACATGCTTGACATTATGTGTTATTGTTTTTATGGTTTCTTCTATGATTGTGCGCGGATATCAGAAAGGCCACCTTTGGCAATCACAGGCATTACTCCAAAAATCCATGTATATACATGTATTATATGTGATCATGCATTCTAGCTAAAGCTAGCCACGTTAGATTTCATGGCAAGATTCGGAAATAAAAACATATATGTAGTGACCTCTGGTAGCTTCGTTATCATGAGATACCAAGATTATGGAATGACACTAAATGACGCCAAATATGTATATTGTTGATATAGCTCCCACAGAATTGGGAATTTCATGAAAGTAATGAGAGAATACCCTTGAGTGCCTTAATTTGGAAATTGAATTTCTGTAAAGAACTCTAGGCAAAAATTTTCAACAAAAGTTCATCAAAATTCGCCAGTATGAATAGTCTTAAAAATTTAGCCCGAATTATCAATTTGTTCTCAAAGTTCATGATTAGGTTACGTAACGTTTTAAAATTGAAATACTTCAAAAGCGAACCTACAATTATAATAGGTGCGGCAATAATTCACCCTGGAATATTTTATTTCTCGATTATACATAAACACTCGTGAAAATGAAGTAAATCCTAAGAATGTTCTTTGAAAATATTGAGTACCAAAAATGCTTTGGATCAACATGGCTGTGATTGCCTGAAGTGCTACTTTGTTTTAAGAAATATAACTTCTCTATACCTTAGTATCCAAAATCGGAAAGTTCCACCCGAGTTGTTCTTTTGTATAATATGGCCTTAAGGAGTACAGTTCTATAAGTTTTACGACCGTGTTCCCTGAATTTTAGACTCAATTTTTGCTTTTTCTCCGTTAATTTATAAGACCCGTAGATTAAATAATAGTCAATTATAAGTAGCATTGTACTAAAAGTCGCTTCAGTACAATCGGTTAATCCGGTTTACAAATGCTCTTGTTATAAATATTATAATGTTTACATAACGTAAAATGGCCAAAAATATTATTTAACATGAGAAATAAGACGAGATGTATAGTTGTAAATCCCTATCTATACTTAGATCGCTAGTAAATATCAAGCGAGATATTTCGAGCTATCGCTGAAACCGATCCGACCACCAGTCACTGAAGTATGACAACGGAAAGCTACATCGTGAATCACATGCACTAGCTATGCGATCTCACTAAAATAATTATACAAGACCATACTACCAACGGTAGTAGGGAATACTCATTTGATTGTTATTTATAGGCTGATACTGACGGTAGAACTGAACTTCGATCAGCTAATGCCGGTCGCCATACCGCGTCGGGTGATACCAGCCGACGAGATGGAACTGCCAACGCTATTGCTGATGGAACTAGGTGAGCGGATTTTTATTATAATACAAGTCACTTTTGACAAGACAGTCGAGCATTATGTAATATAAATATGAATCTATATCTACTTTTAAGCTGGAAGTCACGAGCTAAGGCATTAACGCTTTAGGGCATAAAATGACACATTTGTTGCACCATACCTTGAAAAACGATTTGCTCACCGAGTCCGTTGTACTGCATGCCCTACGGAAACTTAAACAACACCTAAATATATAGCTGCCAGTAGAAGCCTCGAAGTCAAAATATCCAGGTTCAACCCGTCGCCGTGTCAAAACATTGTTAGACTGTACAGGATTGCTCAAAATACGTATTAGATTAAGACGGAAAGTGTTAATATACAATAATAGATATTGAACTAAATTGCATCATGACTAAACCGATTGACAAACAATGTTCTGGTATTACGCAATCATAGATTATAGAAAATTTGTCAAATAACGACGTTCTTTTTATTTGTTTAATTCTTATGAATAACTAAATGACATTAGCCGATAACCGTATAAGTATCGCCACAGTGTTCAGTGTAACTGTACAGTTCAGCAAGTGGGTCTGGCTAGAGTAACCTTGAGAAGCAAAACGTTAGATATTAGCAATAGGAAATGTTAATTGCGTGAATTTCGAGTGCTGCGATTCGTACCTTTGTCTAAGATTTAGTATATATAAGTAGTATATATATATATAGATTTAGTATATATAAGAGCATAAGCGTAACCCTCTGGATTAGTATTTAGAGAATGGCACGGCCTATATTTCACTTTTACTCCTTAAGTTTACTTTGACCTTTTGGTTTTATCCAGTGTGCTATCAATCGCCACTGCCTCAACGCAGGGAATTGCTGAATGTGCTACCGTTTTAATAAAGCCACTATCATTAATACTTTTTCGTTTGTATCACTGATCATGGTATAGTTGGGCAGAATCCACCATCACAAAGAAGTCGATAGCCCAACATTAAATTACGAAATTTATTGCTGATTGCTTTCTGTGAATATATTAAACTGACCAATTATATGCGTGTGCAAAATGAACTTATAGTGAAAAAGACTAATTAAATGAAACCACTTTTATTCCTGCTGTCGGCAGCTGTAATATTGCAGTTCTGTAAAATTAATATCTTGGTTGGTTATGAAAGTGAACATGCTGAACGGCCTCAGTTCGTCCAAAACAGTGTAACTAAGTACACGTGAGACCATGGTGTGAGAAAATGCAACAATTTTTCAATTCACAAATAGCAAATAATAAATTTTACTAAATGTGATACTAAACTAAAGATGCTACGTGTGAACTCAACACAAATCATTGATCTATTAACTTTTCAGATATTCAAGTAATTATAATCGAGGTGACAATAAAGGTGATGCTTCGGACAGTTCAGATGGTTCCAAAGGCACAATTTCTGTCGATCCGTCAACACGTCGCTTTATTGCTACTCACTCCAGTCGTGGTAAAGTACGTGGCGTTGCAAAACAGGAACGTGTTAGCGTTCAGAATCATCGCAAAAAAAGCTGGACGGCTGATCAGCGTAATATGGGAAGTTATAAACAGACTGCGGTTAGTTATTCGTTGCATTGTTCGGCAGCGAAGCGATTTCTTATAAATAAGAAAAACTCATCTCTCAACCAACGAATTCGTTTAATGATGGTTAAAACTCCAATAAACCTTGAAAATTGGCTTATATCGAGTGTTGAAAGGTAGCGGATGTATTACATGTGGTGATCTCGTAAATTGATAAAATCCTGAAGGCGTAATGAAAGCAGTATTTTCAATATAGTATGAGGCTATAGGAATTTGCCACGGCCCCGACAATATCCATGACACCAAAGAAGTTAGCATTTCCATGGGATTCTAGTAAACCCTTTATGTTTTGCAATTGATATCAATCCTTTTGGTTACAGTGTTCAATTTTCTGTAGTCAACGCATAATCATAAGGACCCACTACCTTTTCCGGTCTCTAGCACAATCGGGCTGGTCCATGGCTAGGTAGTGGATTTGCAGTCATGAGTTTCAACAGTAGGATTAGTTCAGCTTCTATCTTTTCTTCTCCTCTAAATGGTATGCGGTAAGGTCGTTGTTTTATTGGAATCACATCTCCCGTATCTGTACTATACCGAATAGTGGTAATGTCATCATAAACCATAATCATGGTTAGCGAAAACCTTGGAAGTTCCTACGGAAAAGTCAGTAAATTGTTTCCGCTGGTCATTAGTAATTATAGCTTGATCTAAGTAAAGTTTACTAAAGAACTTATTCTCTTTTACATGTTTATAACGTATCGCACATACAGACAGACAACCCGTCCACAGATAACAGTTCTACTTTACTTAATAAAGTGTATTTTTGGGAAATGGGTTTTTATAAAGTTTTGCAGGAAAATAAGACATATTTAAGAGTTTTTACAGGCACTACAATTTCTGAATCAATAGATAACAATATTTGAGCTGCCCTTAAATCCAATTCTCTATCAAGTTTTTCACTTAGCTTTTCTAGCGAAGGCGTCAGCCCACAATTTATGACAGCCTAAGATCTAGCCGGAACCGTAACGACAGAGTCTAACAGGACTGTATTAGTCGCTATAGCTCCCAACTACTGTGGCACTCCATCTATAAGCAACTGCTGTTTCTGGTAGCTACTACTTATAGAACCTAGTTACTGTAGAGCGTTACACCGATGATCACAGAATAAAAGCGATCATTCGAGACGAAGACGTGGAAATAGAAAATCCTGTTACCGATTCCCATCCCAAATTAAAGTCCTTTCATCGATAAATCGTGACCGGTTATACAACCGCACACTCACTATGAAATCTTTCGAAATGCCTAATTATTGAATGTTTCTGGGGACGTTAAATTACTTACTGTGTCCAGAACGCCGGTAAACTATTAATCATAACGGTGTTATAAATTCGAATGCTGCTCTACCAACCATGAAGTTTGTTTCAGCAGTTCTTGTACCTATGTTCTGGTTATTGTAAGGATGTTGTGATTTCCCTCGGCAAAAAAGGTAATTTACATACCTCAATAGGTGGATGATCTGGCTGAATGCAAACAAGTTCCGTAAATGACTTGGTGCAGTGTCTGATACAGAGTAGGCTTCCATCCATTTACTACATTTTCTGCTTCTTACTCGTCTTTCCAACATATCGCGTCGCAATCTCAGTCGGCACAAGAGCAGCACCAATTAATAAATTTGCTAAACTTTCGCGAGCATACATACAAAAGGCACAAAATAATTATTGGTATAACAAGGTCAGGTGAAAGGCACATGGCGTCGCTAGGTTTGTCCACATCCCAATGTATCAAGTATTGCAATTCACACTTTAACATTTGTTCGGTTAATGCGTGAGTAAACTTAAGGTGACCCCACAAACCATCCTATTTTGTAATATGCGATATCGAATCGCAAACCCTTTTTACCGAAAACGGGATGAATTTTGTTCGGTTTTTCGCCAACCCAGAATTGGCAACAGCAACAAAAATTTTGCCTTGCGATCGAACAGAATTTCGGTGTTTTAAAGTTGCAGAAATTCGCTTAGCTAATGCCTAATAATTTAAATTTGGATTATTGAGTGTTCGCGAACAAATTTAATGTAAAAGTGACGTCACAAGCAACGCGATCCTGTAGTTAAGCTCTTGGTATAGGCAAACAAACTGGTTTAATTCAAATTCGACAAATTTTCGTTCTCAGAAATTTTCGTAGTTTTACTTGAATTTTGGCGAACACAAACTGACTAGATTTCAATCGCGAGCAGTGTGTTCGCGTACAGTTTTACGCTGAATTTCAATTGGCCAAAAAGCGTTCTGTAACAATTTTTATACAAAATTACAAAATAGGATGGTTAATGAGATTATGTTTACGCTCGTATAAAGCGGGGTTATGCTTAATATTTTTTTATTTACTTTAATTAGGAGGTGCAATTCCAGAAAAAATTGTAGTTAGCTCTTCTGAAATGTCTCACAAAAAATTTCAAAATTCTGAACAGTTCTATAACTATATATTAGTGCTTCATCCACTACTATTATCATGGAACAATTAAGGTGTGTGAAGGACATTATACAATGTTCTGGCACCTTTAATTTATCGGCTCTGATGAATTTACCACCAGGTTGAATTTTTGTAACATGCACAAAATCTTCCGACGTCCTAACTGAAAGCACACACGTATACTCTGAATTACAATTTCTGGAACTATTGTTTAATATCGAATGTTCAAGCCTAATGAACAGACGAAATTTTCAAACAATACAAACATACAAACAATCAAAACATTGTTGGTAAGGCTTCACGTTCACAAAACAACAGCCCAGTGGGTTTGTAACTTTCGTCAGATTTTACCTCATGAAAATATCTTGAGCTGAGTGATATATCATATGTGACGTACTTAGAAAAACTAGCAGTAACATTTGTATTTTCACTGTTAAACCATACATTGACCATCTTTCTTAGCGGTATTATATTTTCCGCGCGTATGCAGGTATTTTTAATATAACACCGCATATGGTTTTGTAATGTCTATTTAAACTGTATACGCTAAAACCGGATTGGGTTAATTTCATATATTGTACCATGCAATGTTATTTCTTTTTGTACTAACAGCCATATTTAGATGTACTTTTCTCATGCCAATATTTGCCACAGAGTCGGCACCGGCAAGTGCCTCACCAATAAAACGTTTTAGTCTACTTGGTTGAGTAGTGTGCAAACGGATTATCCGTATACATGATTTGCAGTTAATAGAACCTTATAAAATGTAGGGGCTACTGACATTTTAAAATTTTGAGTAAGTTTAATATTTTCGTAACTCTTCATACAATACTTGAGGGCCAACGCAATTACAGTTCTTTGGATTGACTGAAAATCGCGTTACATTCTTACAAGCCTAGTGTTGTTTGTGTCTTGTATGAAGCAGTATTGATACATACACTGAGTATGACGCCGTCGCTATCAGTTGCTCTGGCACAAACCCAACCCCAAACGATAGGAAAAAATAGGGATGAAGTTTGTTCAATGTCTTTATTAATGCAGGTGCTGCTGGCGATAACCCTGAGAACAAAACATTAGCACTAGAAATAAATACGGGAGGTTACAAGATGTCAAGACCCTAGGACATAAGTTTGCTTTAACTATCGACCAGTATTTTTGAGCACAAGTTTCGCCTAAGGCTGCTTCTTTCAAGAGACTGTGTTCACCAACTGAGGATGGACCTACTCAACAAACAAAAAGTTCTGCTTATTAAGAGTTCGAATTTCTGAGTTTTAGCTCGAACATTATTTTGAATACCAGTTGCCAGTGATGGCGTCGCTGTGACTTGACCAATAGTGGCGGCGGCCAAAACTGTAGTAGTCCTCGAACCACTTGCCATAGCAAATACTTTTGGGATATTTAGGCGAGACCAGCGGTCGTTGAAAATTTTGTCAGAAATTATCGTGTGGTTGTATATTAAAATGAGACGTTTGGTTATTTTGGCTATTAGTATTATTTTATTTACCCGTTAACAGGCCGCTCATTACTATTTGAGCTATTCGCCAACTGTCGTAGCACCGTGGACACTAGGAGATAAATTTTGTGATACGTCATTATCAATGAAGAGCATATTATTAGGTCGCCCACAATAATTTGCACCAACAATAAGTGGACAAAGACGGTTATCGTGCATCAGTCCGTTATTCCTAACACTATGGAGCGCATTTGTATTTTTGCTTTTAGCAAGTAAACTCCATGCTTTGAACTACCTAATGCAATGTTTTATCACGAACTAGTGTACTGCGTATTAGCAAGACTACTTTATGTGGATCCGCACACGGCCTCGTGCATGTCTAAACTCTATGCCAGATGCTCAGTCAGGCGCAGTGTGCTAGGCATATCGCGAAATATTTGCGATTTTACTTCAGGTACAAGACCATTGAAGAATAGACTTATAATTTTTAGCTGGAAATTTTCATCAGTCTCGTGGGGTATATGTTTCTTCACACGTTTTTAATTGTCTGAAGAAACGCGTTCATTGACTTTCCACTCATTTGCTGGTGTTTTTCAAGTGCCGCTTCATCAAACAAAGTCTACTCAGTTGTTAATATTGAGTTCTTTATAGAGCGCACCAAATCATTGTAATTTATCTTTGATGCATCTAACATACGTTCACATCAATCTTTAGCTATATCCCTTAGATATGCCGTCGGAATTTTTAATTTCATATTCTCACTAGTTATTCTTGCATTGCGAACGAAATTTAAAATTTCAAGCCAAGAGTTAAACTCTTCGCCGGCAAGATCTTCTCGTAATGACTTCATAGAAAATTCGTTTTCAATCGGACTCGATACTTCTGGATAAAGTGCATGCAGCTTCACTTCCATTCGTGCTAAATTTACTAATATTTTGATATTTTTAAAGTTACAATATACAACTCGTTTTGAATTATTAAAAACCAAGACAGTGACGCCCACCGCATCTGTGTTTTTATAAATCTGAAGCTTTTTGAAGAATACACTAAAATATACCTAAAAATCTGCCTATGTTCTCAGATTAAGAATGTAAATCTACCTAAACCAAAACATAAGCTTTATCCAAGGCAAAATCAAGTATCTTGTGTTGATCCTGCGCTAGCATATCAATGATAACTGTGTTTCACTCTTGTGACAGTGGTGACTGCTAAACAGCAATACGTAACTGAACGAAGTACTAACATA